>JASGCC010002208.1:0-29802 GCA_030067915.1 Hydractinia echinata | reverse complement strand
AACCGAAAACCCGCGATTTCCCGTAAATCCGGACTCGGCCGTATAGTGAATGTATACAAAGAAAGTAAGCAGGGAGTAAACTCATTTCCGAACGATTTTTAAAATTATTTTTTCACACTAAACCCATGAGACTTGTAGTTTTCAAAATATTTTCTTTTCTGATGAGACGCCGAATGAAAGCAGTTTAATCGCCGGCAACCGAAAACCGCGATTTCCCGTAAATCCCGTATAGTCGAATGTATACAAAGAAAGTAAGCAGGGAGTAAACTCATTTCCCGAACGATTTTTAAAATTATTTTTTCACCACTAAAACCATGAGACTTGTAGTTTCAAAAATATTTTCATTTTGATGAGACGCCGAATGAAAGCAGTTTAATCGCCGGCAACCGAAAACCCGCGATTTCCCGTAAATCCCGTATAGTCGAATGTATACAAAGAAAGTAAGCAGGGAGTAAACTCATTTCCCGAACGATTTTTAAAATTATTTTTTCACCACTAAAACCCATGAGACTTGTAGTTTTCAAAAATATTTTCATTTTTGATGAGACGCCGAATGAAAGCAGTTTAATCGCCGGCAACCGAAAACCGCGATTTCCCGAATCCCGATCGGCCCGTATAGTCGAATGTATAAAGAAAGTAAGCAGGGAGTAAACTCATTTCCCGAACGATTTTAAAATTATTTTTTCACCACTAAAACCCATGAGACTTGTATTTCAAAATATTTTCATTTTTGATGAGACGCCGAATGAAAGCAGTTTAATCGCCGGCAACCGAAAACCCGCGATTTCCGTATAATCCCGTATAGTCGAATGTATACAAAGAAAGTAAGCAGGGAGTAAACTCATTTCCCGAACGATTTTTAAAATTATTTTTTCACCACTAAAACCCATGAGACTTGTAGTTTCAAAAATATTTTCATTTCTGATGAGACGCCGAATGAAAGCAGTTTAATCGCCGGCAACCGAAAACCCGCGATTTCCCGTAAATCCGTATAGTCGAATGTATACAAAGAAAGTAAGCAGGGAGTAAACTCATTTCCGAACGATTTTTAAAATTATTTTTTCACCACTAAAACCATGAGACTTGTAGTTTTCAAAAATATTTTCATTTTTGATGAGACGCCGAATGAAAGCAGTTTAATCGCCGGCAACCGAAAACCCGCGATTTCCCGTAAATCCGTATAGTCGAATGTATACAAAGAAAGTAAGCAGGGAGTAAACTCATTTCCCGAACGATTTTTAAAATTATTTTTTCACCACTAAAACCCATGAGACTTGTAGTTTTCAAAATATTTTCATTTCTGATGAGACGCCGAATGAAAGCAGTTTAATCGCCGGCAACCGAAAACCCGCGATTTCCCGTAAATCCCGTATAGTCGAATGTATACAAAGAAAGTAAGCAGGGAGTAAACTCACTTCCCGAACGATTTTTGAAATTATTTTTTCACCACTAAAACCATGAGACTTGTAGTTTTCAAAAATATTTTCATTTTGATGAGACGCCGAATGAAAGCAGTTTAATCGCCGGCAACCGAAAACCCGCGATTTCCCGTAATCCGACTCGGCCGTATAGTCGAATGTATACAAAGAAAGTAAGCAGGGAGTAAACTCATTTCCCGAACGATTTTTAAAATTATTTTTTCACCACTAAACCCATGAGACTTGTAGTTTTCAAAAATATTTTCATTTTGATGAGACGCCGAATGAAAGCAGTTTAATCGCCGGCAACCGAAAACCCGCGATTTCCCGTAAATCCCGTATAGTCGAATGTATACAAAGAAAGTAAGCAGGGAGTAAACTCATTTCCCGAACGATTTTTAAAATTATTTTTTCACCACTAAAACCATGAGACTTGTAGTTTTCAAAAATATTTTCATTTTGATGAGACGCCGAATGAAAGCAGTTTAATCGCCGGCAACCGAAAACCCGCGATTTCCCGTAAATCCCGTATAGTCGAATGTATACAAAGAAAGTAAGCAGGGAGTAAACTCATTTCCCGAACGATTTTTAAAATTATTTTTTCACCACTAAAACCCATGAGACTTGTAGTTTTCAAAATATTTTCATTTTGATGAGACGCCGAACGAAAGCAGTTTAATCGCCGGCAACCGAAAACCCGCGATTTCCCGTAAATCCCGTATAGTCGAATGTATACAAAGAAAGTAAGCAGGGAGTAAACTCATTTCCGAACGATTTTAAAATTATTTTTTCACCACTAAAACCCATGAGACTTGTAGTTTTCAAAAATATTTTCATTTTTGATGAGACGCCGAATGAAAGCAGTTTAATCGCCGGCAACCGAAAACCCGCGATTTCCCGTAAATCCGGATCCCGTATAGTCGAATGTATACAAAGAAAGTAAGCAGGGAGTAAACTCATTTCCCGAACGATTTTTAAAATTATTTTTTCACCACTAAAACCCATGAGACTTGTAGTTTTCAAAAATATTTTCATTTTGATGAGACGCCGAATGAAAGCAGTTTAATCCGGCAACCGAAAACCCGCGATTTCCCGTAAATCCCGGATCCCGTATAGTCGAATGTATACAAAGAAAGTAAGCAGGGAGTAAACTCATTTCCCGAACGATTTTTAAAATTATTTTTTCACCACTAAAACCATGAGACTTGTAGTTTTCAAAATATTTTCATTTTTGATGAGACGCCGAATGAAAGCAGTTTAATCGCCGGCAACCGAAAACCCGCGATTTCCCGTAAATCCCGTATAGTCGAATGTATACAAAGAAAGTAAGCAGGGAGTAAACTCATTTCCCGAACGATTTTTAAAATTATTTTTTCACCACTAAAACCCATGAGACTTGTAGTTTTCAAAAATATTTTCATTTTTGATGAGACGCCGAATGAAAGCAGTTTAATCCGGCAACCGAAAACCCGCGATTTCCCGTAATATCCCGTATAGTCGAATGTATACAAAGAAAGTAAGCAGGGAGTAAACTCATTTCCCGAACGATTTTTAAAATTATTTTTTCACCACTAAAACCCATGAGACTTGTAGTTTTCAAAAATATTTTCATTTTTGATGAGACGCCGAATGAAAGCAGTTTAATCGCCGGCAACCGAAAACCCGCGATTTCCCGTAAATCCCGTATAGTCGAATGTATACAAAGAAAGTAAGCAGGGAGTAAACTCATTTCCCGAACGATTTTTAAAATTATTTTTTCACCACTAAAACCCATGAGACTTGTAGTTTTCAAAAATATTTTCATTTTGATGAGACGCCGAATGAAAGCAGTTTAATCGCCGGCAACCGAAAACCCGCGATTTCCCGTAAATCCCGTATAGTCGAATGTATACAAAGAAAGTAAGCAGGGAGTAAACTCATTTCCCGAACGATTTTTAAAATTATTTTTTCACCACTAAAACCCATGAGACTTGTAGTTTTCAAAATATTTTCATTTTGATGAGACGCCGAATGAAAGCAGTTTAATCGCCGGCAACCGAAAACCCGCGATTTCCCGTAAATCCCGTATAGTCGAATGTATACAAAGAAAGTAAGCAGGGAGTAAACTCATTTCCCGAACGATTTTTAAAATTATTTTTTCACCACTAAAACCCATGAGACTTGTAGTTTTCAAAAATATTTTCATTTTTGATGAGACGCCGAATGAAAGCAGTTTAATCGCCGGCAACCGAAAACCGCGATTTCCCGTAAATCCCGTATAGTCGAATGTATACAAAGAAAGTAAGCAGGGAGTAAACTCATTTCCCGAACGATTTTTAAATTATTTTTTCACCACTAAAACTCATGAAACTTGCAGTTTTAAAAAGTATTTTCATTTTTGATAAGACGCCGAATGAAAGCAGTTTAATGTCCGGCAACCGAAAACCCGCGATTTCCCGTAAATCCCGGACTCGGCCCGTATAGTCGAATGTATACAAAGAAAGTAAGCAGGGAGTAAACTCATTTCCCGAACGATTTTTAAAATTATTTTTTCACCACTAAAACCCATGAGACTTGTAGTTTTCAAAAATATTTTCATTTTGATGAGACGCCGAATGAAAGCAGTTTAATCGCCGGCAACCGAAAACCCGCGATTTCCCGTAAATCCCGTATAGTCGAATGTATACAAAGAAAGTAAGCAGGGAGTAAACTCATTTCCCGAACGATTTTTAAAATTATTTTTTCACCACTAAAACCCATGAGACTTGTAGTTTTCAAAAATATTTTCATTTTTTATGAGACGCCGAATGAAAGCAGTTTAATCGCCGGCAACCGAAAACCCGCGATTTCCCGTAAATCCCGTATAGTCGAATGTATACAAAGAAAGTAAGCAGGGAGTAAACTCATTTCCCGAACGATTTTTAAAATTATTTTTTCACCACTAAAACCCATGAGACTTGTAGTTTTCAAAAATATTTTCATTTTTGATGAGACGCCGAATGAAAGCAGTTTAATCGCCGGCAACCGAAAACCCGCGATTTCCCGTAAATCCCGGACTCCCGTATAGTCGAATGTATACAAAGAAAGTAAGCAGGGAGTAAACTCATTTCCCGAACGATTTTTAAAATTATTTTTTCACCACTAAAACCCATGAGACTTGTAGTTTTCAAAAATATTTTCATTTTTGATGAGACGCCGAATGAAAGCAGTTTAATCGCCGGCAACCGAAAACCGCGATTTCCCGTAAATCCCGTATAGTCGAATGTATACAAAGAAAGTAAGCAGGGAGTAAACTCATTTCCCGAACGATTTTTAAAATTTTTTTTCACCACTAAAACCCATGAGACTTGTAGTTTTCAAAATATTTTCATTTTTGATGAGACGCCGAATGAAAGCAGTTTAATCGCCGGCAACCGAAAACCCGCGATTTCCCGTAAATCCCGTATAGTCGAATGTATACAAAGAAAGTAAGCAGGGAGTAAACTCATTTCCCGAACGATTTTTAAAATTATTTTTTCACCACTAAAACCCATGAGACTTGTAGTTTTCAAAAATATTTTCATTTTGATGAGACGCCGAATGAAAGCAGTTTAATCGCCGGCAACCGAAAACCCGCGATTTCCCGTAAATCCCGGACTCCGTATAGTCGAATGTATACAAAGAAAGTAAGCAGGGAGTAAACTCATTTCCCGAACGATTTTTAAAATTATTTTTTCACCACTAAAACCCATGAGACTTGTAGTTTTCAAAAATATTTTCATTTTGATGAGACGCCGAATGAAAGCAGTTTAATCGCCGGCAACCGAAAACCCGCGATTTCCCGTAAATCCCGTATAGTCGAATGTATACAAAGAAAGTAAGCAGGGAGTAAACTCATTTCCCGAACGATTTTTAAAATTATTTTTTCACCACTAAAACCCATGAGACTTGTAGTTTTCAAAAATATTTTCATTTTTGATGAGACGCCGAATGAAAGCAGTTTAATCGCCGGCAACCGAAAACCCGCGATTTCCCGTAAATCCCGATCCCGTATAGTCGAATGTATACAAAGAAAGTAAGCAGGGAGTAAACTCATTTCCCGAACGATTTTTAAAATTATTTTTTCACCACTAAAACCCATGAGACTTGTAGTTTTCAAAAATATTTTCATTTTTGATGAGACGCCGAATGAAAGCAGTTTAATCGCCGGCAACCGAAAACCCGCGATTTCCCGTAAATCCCGTATAGTCGAATGTATACAAAGAAAGTAAGCAGGGAGTAAACTCATTTCCCGAACGATTTTTAAAATTATTTTTTCACCACTAAAACCCATGAGACTTGTAGTTTTCAAAAATATTTTCATTTTGATGAGACGCCGAATGAAAGCAGTTTAATCGCCGGCAACCGAAAACCCGCGATTTCCCGTAAATCCCGTATAGTCGAATGTATACAAAGAAAGTAAGCAGGGAGTAAACTCATTTCCCGAACGATTTTTAAAATTTTTTTTCACCACTAAAACCCATGAGACTTGTAGTTTTCAAAAATATTTTCATTTTGATGAGACGCCGAATGAAAGCAGTTTAATCGCCGGCAACCGAAAACCCGCGATTTCCCGTAAATCCCGTATAGTCGAATGTATACAAAGAAAGTAAGCAGGGAGTAAACTCATTTCCCGAACGATTTTTAAAATTATTTTTTCACCACTAAAACCCATGAGACTTGTAGTTTTCAAAAATATTTTCATTTTTGATGAGACGCCGAATGAAAGCAGTTTAATCGCCGGCAACCGAAAACCCGCGATTTCCCGTAAATCCCGATCCGTATAGTCGAATGTATACAAAGAAAGTAAGCAGGGAGTAAACTCATTTCCCGAACGATTTTTAAAATTATTTTTTCACCACTAAAACCCATGAGACTTGTAGTTTTCAAAAATATTTTCATTTTGATGAGACGCCGAACGAAAGCAGTTTAATCGCCGGCAACCGAAAACCCGCGATTTCCCGTAAATCCCGTATAGTCGAATGTATACAAAGAAAGTAAGCAGGGAGTAAACTCATTTCCCGAACGATTTTTAAAATTATTTTTTCACCACTAAAACCCATGAGACTTGTAGTTTTCAAAAATATTTTCATTTTGATGAGACGCCGAACGAAAGCAGTTTAATCGCCGGCAACCGAAAACCCGCGATTTCCCGTAAATCCCGTATAGTCGAATGTATACAAAGAAAGTAAGCAGGGAGTAAACTCATTTCCCGAACGATTTTTAAAATTATTTTTTCACCACTAAAACCCATGAGACTTGTAGTTTTCAAAAATATTTTCATTTTGATGAGACGCCGAATGAAAGCAGTTTAATCGCCGGCAACCGAAAACCCGCGATTTCCCGTAAATCCCGTATAGTCGAATGTATACAAAGAAAGTAAGCAGGGAGTAAACTCATTTCCCGAACGATTTTTAAAATTATTTTTTCACCACTAAAACCCATGAGACTTGTAGTTTTCAAAAATATTTTCTTTGATGAGACCGAATGAAAGCAGTTTAATCGCCGGCAACCGAAAACCCGCGATTTCCCGTAAATCCCGTATAGTCGAATGTATACAAAGAAAGTAAGCAGGGAGTAAACTCATTTCCCGAACGATTTTTAAAATTTTTTTCACCACTAAAACCCATGAGACTTGTAGTTTTCAAAAATATTTTCATTTTGATGAGACGCCGAATGAAAGCAGTTTAATCGCCGGCAACCGAAAACCCGCGATTTCCCGTAAATCCGGACTCCGTATAGTCGAATGTATACAAAGAAAGTAAGCAGGGAGTAAACTCATTTCCCGAACGATTTTTAAAATTATTTTTTCACCACTAAAACCCATGAGACTTGTAGTTTTCAAAAATATTTTCATTTTGATGAGACGCCGAATGAAAGCAGTTTAATCGCCGGCAACCGAAAACCCGCGATTTCCCGTAAAAATCCCGTATAGTCGAATGTATACAAAGAAAGTAAGCAGGGAGTAAACTCATTTCCCGAACGATTTTTAAAATTATTTTTTCACCACTAAAACCCATGAGACTTGTAGTTTTCAAAAATATTTTCATTTTGATGAGACGCCGAATGAAAGCAGTTTAATCGCCGGCAACCGAAAACCCGCGATTTCCCGTAAATCCGGATCCCGTATAGTCGAATGTATACAAAGAAAGTAAGCAGGGAGTAAACTCATTTCCCGAACGATTTTTAAAATTATTTTTTCACCACTAAAACCCATGAGACTTGTAGTTTTCAAAAATATTTTCATTTTGATGAGACGCCGAATGAAAGCAGTTTAATCGCCGGCAACCGAAAACCCGCGATTTCCCGTAAATCCCGGACTCCCGTATAGTCGAATGTATACAAAGAAAGTAAGCAGGGAGTAAACTCATTTCCCGAACGATTTTTAAAATTATTTTTTCACCACTAAAACCCATGAGACTTGTAGTTTTCAAAAAATTTTCATTTTGATGAGACGCCGAATGAAAGCAGTTTAATCGCCGGCAACCGAAAACCCGCGATTTCCCGTAAATATCCCGTATAGTCGAATGTATACAAAGAAAGTAAGCAGGGAGTAAACTCATTTCCCGAACGATTTTTAAAATTATTTTTTCACCACTAAAACCCATGAGACTTGTAGTTTTCAAAAATATTTTCATTTTGATGAGACGCCGAATGAAAGCAGTTTAATCGCCGGCAACCGAAAACCCGCGATTTCCCGTAAATCCCGTATAGTCGAATGTATACAAAGAAAGTAAGCAGGGAGTAAACTCATTTCCCGAACGATTTTTAAAATTTTTTTTCACCACTAAAACCCATGAGACTTGTAGTTTTCAAAAATATTTTCATTTTGATGAGACGCCGAATGAAAGCAGTTTAATCGCCGGCAACCGAAAACCCGCGATTTCCCGTAAATCCCGGACTCGGCCCGTATAGTCGAATGTATACAAAGAAAGTAAGCAGGGAGTAAACTCATTTCCCGAACGATTTTTAAAATTATTTTTTCACCACTAAAACCCATGAGACTTGTAGTTTTCAAAAATATTTTCATTTTTGATGCGAACGAAAGCAGTTTAATGGCCGGCAACCGAAAACCCGCGATTTCCCGTAAATCCCGTATAGTCGAATGTATACAAAGAAAGTAAGCAGGGAGTAAACTCATTTCCCGAACGATTTTTAAAATATTTTTTCACCACTAAAACCCATGAGACTTGTAGTTTTCAAAAATATTTTCATTGTTGATGAGACGCCGAATGAAAGCAGTTTAATCGCCGGCAACCGAAAACCCGCGATTTCCCGTAAATCCCGTATAGTCGAATGTATACAAAGAAAGTAAGCAGGGAGTAAACTCATTTCCCGAACGATTTTTAAAATTATTTTTTCACCACTAAAACCCATGAGACTTGTAGTTTTCAAAAATATTTTCATTTTGATGAGACGCCGAATGAAAGCAGTTTAATCGCCGGCAACCGAAAACCCGCGATTTCCCGTAAATCCCGGACTCCCGTATAGTCGAATGTATACAAAGAAAGTAAGCAGGGAGTAAACTCATTTCCCGAACGATTTTTAAAATTATTTTTTCACCACTAAAACCCATGAGACTTGTAGTTTTCAAAAATATTTTCATTTTTGATGAGACGCCGAATGAAAGCAGTTTAATCGCCGGCAACCGAAAACCCGCGATTTCCCGTAAATCCCGTATAGTCGAATGTATACAAAGAAAGTAAGCAGGGAGTAAACTCATTTCCCGAACGATTTTTAAAATTATTTTTTCACCACTAAAACCCATGAGACTTGTAGTTTTCAAAAATATTTTCATTTTTGATGAGACGCCGAATGAAAGCAGTTTAATCGCCGGCAACCGAAAAATTTCCCGTAAATCCCGATCGGCCCGTATAGTCGAATGTATACAAAGAAAGTAAGCAGGGAGTAAACTCATTTCCCGAACGATTTTTAAAATTATTTTTTCACCACTAAAACCCATGAGACTTGTAGTTTTCAAAAATATTTTCATTTTGATGAGACGCCGAATGAAAGCAGTTTAATCGCCGGCAACCGAAAACCCGCGATTTCCCGTAAATCCCGTATAGTCGAATGTATACAAAGAAAGTAAGCAGGGAGTAAACTCATTTCCCGAACGATTTTTAAAATTTTTTTCACCACTAAAACCCATGAGACTTGTAGTTTTCAAAAATATTTTCATTTTGATGAGACGCCGAATGAAAGCAGTTTAATCGCCGGCAACCGAAAACCCGCGATTTCCCGTAAATCCCGTATAGTCGAATGTATACAAAGAAAGTAAGCAGGGAGTAAACTCATTTCCCGAACGATTTTTAAAATTATTTTTTCACCACTAAAACCCATGAGACTTGTAGTTTTCAAAAATATTTTCATTTTGATGAGACGCCGAATGAAAGCAGTTTAATCGCCGGCAACCGAAAACCCGCGATTTCCCGTAAATCCCGTATAGTCGAATGTATACAAAGAAAGTAAGCAGGGAGTAAACTCATTTCCCGAACGATTTTTAAAATTATTTTTTCACCACTAAAACCCATGAGACTTGTAGTTTTCAAAAATATTTTCATTTTTGATGAGACGCCGAATGAAAGCAGTTTAATCGCCGGCAACCGAAAACCCGCGATTTCCCGTAAATCCCGTATAGTCGAATGTATACAAAGAAAGTAAGCAGGGAGTAAACTCATTTCCCGAACGATTTTTAAAATTATTTTTTCACCACTAAAACCCATGAGACTTGTAGTTTTCAAAAATATTTTCATTTTGATGAGACGCCGAATGAAAGCAGTTTAATCCGGCAACCGAAAACCCGCGATTTCCCGTAAATCCCGTATAGTCGAATGTATACAAAGAAAGTAAGCAGGGAGTAAACTCATTTCCCGAACGATTTTTAAAATTTTTTTTCACCACTAAAACCCATGAGACTTGTAGTTTTCAAAAATATTTTCATTTTGATGAGACGCCGAATGAAAGCAGTTTAATCGCCGGCAACCGAAAACCGCGATTTCCCGTAAATGATCCCGTATAGTCGAATGTATACAAAGAAAGTAAGCAGGGAGTAAACTCATTTCCCGAACGATTTTTAAAATTATTTTTTCACCACTAAAACCCATGAGACTTGTAGTTTTCAAAAATATTTTCATTTTGATGAGACGCCGAATGAAAGCAGTTTAATCGCCGGCAACCGAAAACCCGCGATTTCCCGTAAATCCCGGATCCCGTATAGTCGAATGTATACAAAGAAAGTAAGCAGGGAGTAAACTCATTTCCCGAACGATTTTTAAAATTATTTTTTCACCACTAAAACCCATGAGACTTGTAGTTTTCAAAAATATTTTCATTTTGATGAGACGCCGAATGAAAGCAGTTTAATCGCCGGCAACCGAAAACCGCGATTTCCCGTAAATATCCCGTATAGTCGAATGTATACAAAGAAAGTAAGCAGGGAGTAAACTCATTTCCCGAACGATTTTTAAAATTATTTTTTCACCACTAAAACCCATGAGACTTGTAGTTTTCAAAATATTTTCTTTTTGATGAGACGCCGAATGAAAGCAGTTTAATCGCCGGCAACCGAAAACCCGCGATTTCCCGTAAATCCCGTATAGTCGAATGTATACAAAGAAAGTAAGCAGGGAGTAAACTCATTTCCCGAACGATTTTTAAAATTATTTTTTCACCACTAAAACCCATGAGACTTGTAGTTTTCAAAAATATTTTCATTTTGATGAGACGCCGAATGAAAGCAGTTTAATCGCCGGCAACCGAAAACCCGCGATTTCCCGTAAATCCCGGACTCGGCCCGTATAGTCGAATGTATACAAAGAAAGTAAGCAGGGAGTAAACTCATTTCCCGAACGATTTTTAAAATTATTTTTTCACCACTAAAACCCATGAGACTTGTAGTTTTCAAAAATATTTTCATTTTGATGAGACGCCGAATGAAAGCAGTTTAATCGCCGGCAACCGAAAACCCGCGATTTCCCGTAAATCCCGTATAGTCGAATGTATACAAAGAAAGTAAGCAGGGAGTAAACTCATTTCCCGAACGATTTTTAAAATTATTTTTTCACCACTAAAACCCATGAGACTTGTAGTTTTCAAAAATATTTTCATTTTTGATGAGACGCCGAATGAAAGCAGTTTAATCGCCGGCAACCGAAAACCCGCGATTTCCCGTAAATCCGATCGGCCCGTATAGTCGAATGTATACAAAGAAAGTAAGCAGGGAGTAAACTCATTTCCCGAACGATTTTTAAAATTATTTTTTCACCACTAAAACCCATGAGACTTGTAGTTTTCAAAAATATTTTCATTTTGATGAGACGCCGAATGAAAGCAGTTTAATCGCCGGCAACCGAAAACCCGCGATTTCCCGTAAATCCCGTATAGTCGAATGTATACAAAGAAAGTAAGCAGGGAGTAAACTCATTTCCCGAACGATTTTTAAAATTTTTTTTCACCACTAAAACCCATGAGACTTGTAGTTTTCAAAAATATTTTCATTTTGATGAGACGCCGAATGAAAGCAGTTTAATCGCCGGCAACCGAAAACCCGCGATTTCCCGTAAAAATCCCGTATAGTCGAATGTATACAAAGAAAGTAAGCAGGGAGTAAACTCATTTCCCGAACGATTTTTAAAATTATTTTTTCACCACTAAAACCCATGAGACTTGTAGTTTTCAAAAATATTTTCATTTTGATGAGACGCCGAATGAAAGCAGTTTAATCGCCGGCAACCGAAAACCCGCGATTTCCCGTAAATCCCGGACTCGGCCCGTATAGTCGAATGTATACAAAGAAAGTAAGCAGGGAGTAAACTCATTTCCCGAACGATTTTTAAAATTATTTTTTCACCACTAAAACCCATGAGACTTGTAGTTTTCAAAATATTTTCATTTTGATGAGACGCCGAATGAAAGCAGTTTAATCGCCGGCAACCGAAAACCCGCGATTTCCCGTAAATCCCGGACTCGGCCGTATAGTCGAATGTATACAAAGAAAGTAAGCAGGGAGTAAACTCATTTCCCGAACGATTTTTAAAATTATTTTTTCACCACTAAAACCCATGAGACTTGTAGTTTTCAAAAATATTTTCATTTTGATGAGACGCCGAATGAAAGCAGTTTAATCGCCGGCAACCGAAAACCCGCGATTTCCCGTAAATCCCGGATCGGCCCGTATAGTCGAATGTATACAAAGAAAGTAAGCAGGAGTAAACTCATTTCCCGAACGATTTTTAAAATTATTTTTTCACCACTAAAACCCATGAGACTTGTAGTTTTCAAAAATATTTTCATTTTTGATGAGACGCCGAATGAAAGCAGTTTAATCGCCGGCAACCGAAAACCCGCGATTTCCCGTAAATCCCGGATCCCGTATAGTCGAATGTATACAAAGAAAGTAAGCAGGGAGTAAACTCATTTCCCGAACGATTTTTAAAATTATTTTTTCACCACTAAAACCCATGAGACTTGTAGTTTTCAAAAATATTTTCATTTTTGATGAGACGCCGAATGAAAGCAGTTTAATCGCCGGCAACCGAAAACCCGCGATTTCCCGTAAATCCCGTATAGTCGAATGTATACAAAGAAAGTAAGCAGGGAGTAAACTCATTTCCCGAACGATTTTTAAAATTATTTTTTCACCACTAAAACCCATGAGACTTGTAGTTTTCAAAAATATTTTCATTTTTGATGAGACGCCGAATGAAAGCAGTTTAATCGCCGGCAACCGAAAACCCGCGATTTCCCGTAAATCCCGTATAGTCGAATGTATACAAAGAAAGTAAGCAGGAGTAAACTCATTTCCCGAACGATTTTTAAAATTATTTTTTCACCACTAAAACCCATGAGACTTGTAGTTTTCAAAAATATTTTCATTTTTGATGAGACGCCGAATGAAAGCAGTTTAATCGCCGGCAACCGAAAACCCGCGATTTCCCGTAAATCCCGGATCGTATAGTCGAATGTATACAAAGAAAGTAAGCAGGAGTAAACTCATTTCCCGAACGATTTTTAAAATTATTTTTTCACCACTAAAACCCATGAGACTTGTAGTTTTCAAAAATATTTTCATTTTTGATGAGACGCCGAATGAAAGCAGTTTAATCGCCGGCAACCGAAAACCCGCGATTTCCCGTAAATCCCGTATAGTCGAATGTATACAAAGAAAGTAAGCAGGAGTAAACTCATTTCCCGAACGATTTTTAAAATTATTTTTTCACCACTAAAACCCATGAGACTTGTAGTTTTAAAAAATTTTCATTTTTGATGAGACGCCGAATGAAAGCAGTTTAATCGCCGGCAACCGAAAACCCGCGATTTCCCGTAAATCCCGTATAGTCGAATGTATACAAAGAAAGTAAGCAGGAGTAAACTCATTTCCCGAACGATTTTTAAAATTATTTTTTCACCACTAAAACCCATGAGACTTGTAGTTTTCAAAAATTTTTCATTTTGATGAGACGCCGAATGAAAGCAGTTTAATCGCCGGCAACCGAAAACCCGCGATTTCCCGTAAACGGATCGGCCCGTATAGTCGAATGTATACAAAGAAAGTAAGCAGGAGTAAACTCATTTCCCGAACGATTTTTAAAATTATTTTTTCACCACTAAAACCCATGAGACTTGTAGTTTTCAAAAATATTTTCATTTTTGATGAGACGCCGAATGAAAGCAGTTTAATCGCCGGCAACCGAAAACCCGCGATTTCCCGTAAATCCCGATCCGTATAGTCGAATGTATACAAAGAAAGTAAGCAGGAGTAAACTCATTTCCCGAACGATTTTTAAAATTATTTTTTCACCACTAAAACCCATGAGACTTGTAGTTTTAAAAAATTTTCATTTTTGATGAGACGCCGAATGAAAGCAGTTTAATCGCCGGCAACCGAAAACCCGCGATTTCCCGTAAATCCCATCGGCCCGTATAGTCGAATGTATACAAAGAAAGTAAGCAGGAGTAAACTCATTTCCCGAACGATTTTTAAAATTATTTTTTCACCACTAAAACCCATGAGACTTGTAGTTTTCAAAAATATTTTCATTTTTGATGAGACGCCGAATGAAAGCAGTTTAATCGCCGGCAACCGAAAACCCGCGATTTCCCGTAAATCCTCCCGTATAGTCGAATGTATACAAAGAAAGTAAGCAGGAGTAAACTCATTTCCCGAACGATTTTTAAAATTATTTTTTCACCACTAAAACCCATGAGACTTGTAGTTTTCAAAAATATTTTCATTTTTGATGAGACGCCGAATGAAAGCAGTTTAATCGCCGGCAACCGAAAACCCGCGATTTCCCGTAAATCCCGTATAGTCGAATGTATACAAAGAAAGTAAGCAGGAGTAAACTCATTTCCCGAACGATTTTTAAAATTATTTTTTCACCACTAAAACCCATGAGACTTGTAGTTTTCAAAAATATTTTCATTTTTGATGAGACGCCGAATGAAAGCAGTTTAATCGCCGGCAACCGAAAACCCGCGATTTCCCGTAAATCCCGTATAGTCGAATGTATACAAAGAAAGTAAGCAGGAGTAAACTCATTTCCCGAACGATTTTTAAAATTATTTTTTCACCACTAAAACCCATGAGACTTGTAGTTTTCAAAAATATTTTCATTTTTGATGAGACGCCGAATGAAAGCAGTTTAATCGCCGGCAACCGAAAACCCGCGATTTCCCGTAAAATCCCGTATAGTCGAATGTATACAAAGAAAGTAAGCAGGAGTAAACTCATTTCCCGAACGATTTTTAAAATTATTTTTTCACCACTAAAACCCATGAGACTTGTAGTTTTCAAAAATATTTTCATTTTTGATGAGACGCCGAATGAAAGCAGTTTAATCGCCGGCAACCGAAAACCCGCGATTTCCCGTAAATCCCGATCGGCCCGTATAGTCGAATGTATACAAAGAAAGTAAGCAGGAGTAAACTCATTTCCCGAACGATTTTTAAAATTATTTTTTCACCACTAAAACCCATGAGACTTGTAGTTTTAAAAATATTTTCATTTTTGATGAGACGCCGAATGAAAGCAGTTTAATCGCCGGCAACCGAAAACCCGCGATTTCCCGTAAATCCCGATCGGCCCGTATAGTCGAATGTATACAAAGAAAGTAAGCAGGAGTAAACTCATTTCCCGAACGATTTTTAAAATTATTTTTTCACCACTAAAACCCATGAGACTTGTAGTTTTCAAAAATATTTTCATTTTTGATGAGACGCCGAATGAAAGCAGTTTAATCGCCGGCAACCGAAAACCCGCGATTTCCCGTAAATCCGGATCCGTATAGTCGAATGTATACAAAGAAAGTAAGCAGGAGTAAACTCATTTCCCGAACGATTTTTAAAATTATTTTTTCACCACTAAAACCCATGAGACTTGTAGTTTTCAAAAATATTTTCATTTTTGATGAGACGCCGAATGAAAGCAGTTTAATCGCCGGCAACCGAAAACCCGCGATTTCCCGTAAATCCCGTATAGTCGAATGTATACAAAGAAAGTAAGCAGGAGTAAACTCATTTCCCGAACGATTTTTAAAATTATTTTTTCACCACTAAAACCCATGAGACTTGTAGTTTTAAAAATATTTTCATTTTTGATGAGACGCCGAATGAAAGCAGTTTAATCGCCGGCAACCGAAAACCCGCGATTTCCCGTAAATCCCGTATAGTCGAATGTATACAAAGAAAGTAAGCAGGAGTAAACTCATTTCCCGAACGATTTTTAAAATTATTTTTTCACCACTAAAACCCATGAGACTTGTAGTTTTCAAAAATATTTTCATTTTTGATGAGACGCCGAATGAAAGCAGTTTAATCGCCGGCAACCGAAAACCCGCGATTTCCCGTAAATCCCGGATCGGCCCGTATAGTCGAATGTATACAAAGAAAGTAAGCAGGAGTAAACTCATTTCCCGAACGATTTTTAAAATTATTTTTTCACCACTAAAACCCATGAGACTTGTAGTTTTCAAAAATATTTTCATTTTTGATGAGACGCCGAATGAAAGCAGTTTAATCGCCGGCAACCGAAAACCCGCGATTTCCCGTAAATCCCGGATCGGCCCGTATAGTCGAATGTATACAAAGAAAGTAAGCAGGAGTAAACTCATTTCCCGAACGATTTTTAAAATTATTTTTTCACCACTAAAACCCATGAGACTTGTAGTTTTCAAAAATATTTTCATTTTTGATGAGACGCCGAATGAAAGCAGTTTAATCGCCGGCAACCGAAAACCCGCGATTTCCCGTAAAATCCCGTATAGTCGAATGTATACAAAGAAAGTAAGCAGGAGTAAACTCATTTCCCGAACGATTTTTAAAATTATTTTTTCACCACTAAAACCCATGAGACTTGTATTTCAAAAATATTTTCATTTTTGATGAGACGCCGAATGAAAGCAGTTTAATCGCCGGCAACCGAAAACCCGCGATTTCCCGTAAATCCCGGTCGGCCCGTATAGTCGAATGTATACAAAGAAAGTAAGCAGGAGTAAACTCATTTCCCGAACGATTTTTAAAATTATTTTTTCACCACTAAAACCCATGAGACTTGTAGTTTTCAAAAATATTTTCATTTTTGATGAGACGCCGAATGAAAGCAGTTTAATCGCCGGCAACCGAAAACCCGCGATTTCCCGTAAATCCCGTATAGTCGAATGTATACAAAGAAAGTAAGCAGGAGTAAACTCATTTCCCGAACGATTTTTAAAATTATTTTTTCACCACTAAAACCCATGAGACTTGTAGTTTTCAAAAATATTTTCATTTTTGATGAGACGCCGAATGAAAGCAGTTTAATCGCCGGCAACCGAAAACCCGCGATTTCCCGTAAATCCCATCGGCCCGTATAGTCGAATGTATACAAAGAAAGTAAGCAGGAGTAAACTCATTTCCCGAACGATTTTTAAAATTATTTTTTCACCACTAAAACCCATGAGACTTGTAGTTTTCAAAAATATTTTCATTTTTGATGAGACGCCGAATGAAAGCAGTTTAATCGCCGGCAACCGAAAACCCGCGATTTCCCGTAAATCCCATCCCGTATAGTCGAATGTATACAAAGAAAGTAAGCAGGAGTAAACTCATTTCCCGAACGATTTTTAAAATTATTTTTTCACCACTAAAACCCATGAGACTTGTAGTTTTCAAAAATATTTTCATTTTTGATGAGACGCCGAATGAAAGCAGTTTAATCGCCGGCAACCGAAAACCCGCGATTTCCCGTAAATCCCTCCCGTATAGTCGAATGTATACAAAGAAAGTAAGCAGGAGTAAACTCATTTCCCGAACGATTTTTAAAATTATTTTTTCACCACTAAAACCCATGAGACTTGTAGTTTTCAAAAATATTTTCATTTTTGATGAGACGCCGAATGAAAGCAGTTTAATCGCCGGCAACCGAAAACCCGCGATTTCCCGTAAATCCCGTATAGTCGAATGTATACAAAGAAAGTAAGCAGGAGTAAACTCATTTCCCGAACGATTTTTAAAATTATTTTTTCACCACTAAAACCCATGAGACTTGTAGTTTTCAAAAATATTTTCATTTTTGATGAGACGCCGAATGAAAGCAGTTTAATCGCCGGCAACCGAAAACCCGCGATTTCCCGTAAATCCCGTATAGTCGAATGTATACAAAGAAAGTAAGCAGGAGTAAACTCATTTCCCGAACGATTTTTAAAATTATTTTTTCACCACTAAAACCCATGAGACTTGTAGTTTTCAAAAATATTTTCATTTTTGATGAGACGCCGAATGAAAGCAGTTTAATCGCCGGCAACCGAAAACCCGCGATTTCCCGTAAATAAATCCCGTATAGTCGAATGTATACAAAGAAAGTAAGCAGGGAGTAAACTCATTTCCCGAACGATTTTTAAAATTATTTTTTCACCACTAAAACCCATGAGACTTGTAGTTTTCAAAAATATTTTCATTTTTGATGAGACGCCGAATGAAAGCAGTTTAATCGCCGGCAACCGAAAACCCGCGATTTCCCGTAAATCCATCCCCGTATAGTCGAATGTATACAAAGAAAGTAAGCAGGAGTAAACTCATTTCCCGAACGATTTTTAAAATTATTTTTTCACCACTAAAACCCATGAGACTTGTAGTTTTCAAAAATATTTTCATTTTTGATGAGACGCCGAATGAAAGCAGTTTAATCGCCGGCAACCGAAAACCCGCGATTTCCCGTAAATCCCATCCCGTATAGTCGAATGTATACAAAGAAAGTAAGCAGGAGTAAACTCATTTCCCGAACGATTTTTAAAATTATTTTTTCACCACTAAAACCCATGAGACTTGTAGTTTTCAAAAATATTTTCATTTTTGATGAGACGCCGAATGAAAGCAGTTTAATCCGGCAACCGAAAACCCGCGATTTCCCGTAAATCCCGTATAGTCGAATGTATACAAAGAAAGTAAGCAGGAGTAAACTCATTTCCCGAACGATTTTTAAAATTATTTTTTCACCACTAAAACCCATGAGACTTGTAGTTTTCAAAAATATTTTCATTTTTGATGAGACGCCGAATGAAAGCAGTTTAATCGCCGGCAACCGAAAACCCGCGATTTCCCGTAAATCCCGTATAGTCGAATGTATACAAAGAAAGTAAGCAGGAGTAAACTCATTTCCCGAACGATTTTTAAAATTATTTTTTCACCACTAAAACCCATGAGACTTGTAGTTTTCAAAAATATTTTCATTTTTGATGAGACGCCGAATGAAAGCAGTTTAATCGCCGGCAACCGAAAACCCGCGATTTCCCGTAAATCCCGGATCCCGTATAGTCGAATGTATACAAAGAAAGTAAGCAGGAGTAAACTCATTTCCCGAACGATTTTTAAAATTATTTTTTCACCACTAAAACCCATGAGACTTGTAGTTTTCAAAAATATTTTCATTTTTGATGAGACGCCGAATGAAAGCAGTTTAATCGCCGGCAACCGAAAACCCGCGATTTCCCGTAAATCCCATCCCGTATAGTCGAATGTATACAAAGAAAGTAAGCAGGAGTAAACTCATTTCCCGAACGATTTTTAAAATTATTTTTTCACCACTAAAACCCATGAGACTTGTAGTTTTCAAAAATATTTTCATTTTTGATGAGACGCCGAATGAAAGCAGTTTAATCGCCGGCAACCGAAAACCCGCGATTTCCCGTAAATCCATCGCCGTATAGTCGAATGTATACAAAGAAAGTAAGCAGGAGTAAACTCATTTCCCGAACGATTTTTAAAATTATTTTTTCACCACTAAAACCCATGAGACTTGTAGTTTTCAAAAATATTTTCATTTTTGATGAGACGCCGAATGAAAGCAGTTTAATCGCCGGCAACCGAAAACCCGCGATTTCCCGTAAATCCCGTATAGTCGAATGTATACAAAGAAAGTAAGCAGGAGTAAACTCATTTCCCGAACGATTTTTAAAATTATTTTTTCACCACTAAAACCCATGAGACTTGTAGTTTTCAAAAATATTTTCATTTTTGATGAGACGCCGAATGAAAGCAGTTTAATCGCCGGCAACCGAAAACCCGCGATTTCCCGTAAATCCCGTATAGTCGAATGTATACAAAGAAAGTAAGCAGGAGTAAACTCATTTCCCGAACGATTTTTAAAATTATTTTTTCACCACTAAAACCCATGAGACTTGTAGTTTTCAAAAATATTTTCATTTTTGATGAGACGCCGAATGAAAGCAGTTTAATCGCCGGCAACCGAAAACCCGCGATTTCCCGTAAATCCCATCCCGTATAGTCGAATGTATACAAAGAAAGTAAGCAGGAGTAAACTCATTTCCCGAACGATTTTTAAAATTATTTTTTCACCACTAAAACCCATGAGACTTGTAGTTTTAAAAATATTTTCATTTTTGATGAGACGCCGAATGAAAGCAGTTTAATCGCCGGCAACCGAAAACCCGCGATTTCCCGTAAATCCCGTATAGTCGAATGTATACAAAGAAAGTAAGCAGGAGTAAACTCATTTCCCGAACGATTTTTAAAATTATTTTTTCACCACTAAAACCCATGAGACTTGTAGTTTTAAAAATATTTTCATTTTTGATGAGACGCCGAATGAAAGCAGTTTAATCGCCGGCAACCGAAAACCCGCGATTTCCCGTAAATCCCGTATAGTCGAATGTATACAAAGAAAGTAAGCAGGAGTAAACTCATTTCCCGAACGATTTTTAAAATTATTTTTTCACCACTAAAACCCATGAGACTTGTAGTTTTCAAAAATATTTTCATTTTTGATGAGACGCCGAATGAAAGCAGTTTAATCGCCGGCAACCGAAAACCCGCGATTTCCCGTAAATCCGGATCGGCCCGTATAGTCGAATGTATACAAAGAAAGTAAGCAGGAGTAAACTCATTTCCCGAACGATTTTTAAAATTATTTTTTCACCACTAAAACCCATGAGACTTGTAGTTTTAAAAATATTTTCATTTTTGATGAGACGCCGAATGAAAGCAGTTTAATCGCCGGCAACCGAAAACCCGCGATTTCCCGTAAATAATCCCGTATAGTCGAATGTATACAAAGAAAGTAAGCAGGAGTAAACTCATTTCCCGAACGATTTTTAAAATTATTTTTTCACCACTAAAACCCATGAGACTTGTAGTTTTCAAAAATATTTTCATTTTTGATGAGACGCCGAATGAAAGCAGTTTAATCGCCGGCAACCGAAAACCCGCGATTTCCCGTAAATCCCTCCCGTATAGTCGAATGTATACAAAGAAAGTAAGCAGGAGTAAACTCATTTCCCGAACGATTTTTAAAATTATTTTTTCACCACTAAAACCCATGAGACTTGTAGTTTTCAAAAATATTTTCATTTTTGATGAGACGCCGAATGAAAGCAGTTTAATCGCCGGCAACCGAAAACCCGCGATTTCCCGTAAATCCCGTATAGTCGAATGTATACAAAGAAAGTAAGCAGGAGTAAACTCATTTCCCGAACGATTTTTAAAATTATTTTTTCACCACTAAAACCCATGAGACTTGTAGTTTTAAAAATATTTTCATTTTTGATGAGACGCCGAATGAAAGCAGTTTAATCGCCGGCAACCGAAAACCCGCGATTTCCCGTAAATCCCGTATAGTCGAATGTATACAAAGAAAGTAAGCAGGAGTAAACTCATTTCCCGAACGATTTTTAAAATTATTTTTTCACCACTAAAACCCATGAGACTTGTAGTTTTCAAAAATATTTTCATTTTTGATGAGACGCCGAATGAAAGCAGTTTAATCGCCGGCAACCGAAAACCCGCGATTTCCCGTAAATAAATCGGCCCGTATAGTCGAATGTATACAAAGAAAGTAAGCAGGAGTAAACTCATTTCCCGAACGATTTTTAAAATTATTTTTTCACCACTAAAACCCATGAGACTTGTAGTTTTCAAAAATATTTTCATTTTTGATGAGACGCCGAATGAAAGCAGTTTAATCGCCGGCAACCGAAAACCCGCGATTTCCCGTAAATCCCGGATCCCGTATAGTCGAATGTATACAAAGAAAGTAAGCAGGAGTAAACTCATTTCCCGAACGATTTTTAAAATTATTTTTTCACCACTAAAACCCATGAGACTTGTAGTTTTCAAAAATATTTTCATTTTTGATGAGACGCCGAATGAAAGCAGTTTAATCGCCGGCAACCGAAAACCCGCGATTTCCCGTAAATCCCGGATGCCCGTATAGTCGAATGTATACAAAGAAAGTAAGCAGGAGTAAACTCATTTCCCGAACGATTTTTAAAATTATTTTTTCACCACTAAAACCCATGAGACTTGTAGTTTTCAAAAATATTTTCATTTTTGATGAGACGCCGAATGAAAGCAGTTTAATCGCCGGCAACCGAAAACCCGCGATTTCCCGTAAATTCCCGTATAGTCGAATGTATACAAAGAAAGTAAGCAGGAGTAAACTCATTTCCCGAACGATTTTTAAAATTATTTTTTCACCACTAAAACCCATGAGACTTGTAGTTTTCAAAAATATTTTCATTTTTGATGAGACGCCGAATGAAAGCAGTTTAATCGCCGGCAACCGAAAACCCGCGATTTCCCGTAAATCCCGTATAGTCGAATGTATACAAAGAAAGTAAGCAGGAGTAAACTCATTTCCCGAACGATTTTTAAAATTATTTTTTCACCACTAAAACCCATGAGACTTGTAGTTTTCAAAAATATTTTCATTTTTGATGAGACGCCGAATGAAAGCAGTTTAATCGCCGGCAACCGAAAACCCGCGATTTCCCGTAAATCCCATCGGCCCGTATAGTCGAATGTATACAAAGAAAGTAAGCAGGAGTAAACTCATTTCCCGAACGATTTTTAAAATTATTTTTTCACCACTAAAACCCATGAGACTTGTAGTTTTCAAAAATATTTTCATTTTTGATGAGACGCCGAATGAAAGCAGTTTAATCGCCGGCAACCGAAAACCCGCGATTTCCCGTAAATATCCCGTATAGTCGAATGTATACAAAGAAAGTAAGCAGGAGTAAACTCATTTCCCGAACGATTTTTAAAATTATTTTTTCACCACTAAAACCCATGAGACTTGTAGTTTTCAAAAATATTTTCATTTTTGATGAGACGCCGAATGAAAGCAGTTTAATCGCCGGCAACCGAAAACCCGCGATTTCCCGTAAATCCCGATCCCGTATAGTCGAATGTATACAAAGAAAGTAAGCAGGAGTAAACTCATTTCCCGAACGATTTTTAAAATTATTTTTTCACCACTAAAACCCATGAGACTTGTAGTTTTCAAAAATATTTTCATTTTTGATGAGACGCCGAATGAAAGCAGTTTAATCGCCGGCAACCGAAAACCCGCGATTTCCCGTAAATCCCGTATAGTCGAATGTATACAAAGAAAGTAAGCAGGAGTAAACTCATTTCCCGAACGATTTTTAAAATTATTTTTTCACCACTAAAACCCATGAGACTTGTAGTTTTCAAAAATATTTTCATTTTTGATGAGACGCCGAATGAAAGCAGTTTAATCGCCGGCAACCGAAAACCCGCGATTTCCCGTAAATCCCGTATAGTCGAATGTATACAAAGAAAGTAAGCAGGAGTAAACTCATTTCCCGAACGATTTTTAAAATTATTTTTTCACCACTAAAACCCATGAGACTTGTAGTTTTCAAAAATATTTTCATTTTTGATGAGACGCCGAATGAAAGCAGTTTAATCGCCGGCAACCGAAAACCCGCGATTTCCCGTAAATCCCATCCCGTATAGTCGAATGTATACAAAGAAAGTAAGCAGGAGTAAACTCATTTCCCGAACGATTTTTAAAATTATTTTTTCACCACTAAAACCCATGAGACTTGTAGTTTTCAAAAATATTTTCATTTTTGATGAGACGCCGAATGAAAGCAGTTTAATCGCCGGCAACCGAAAACCCGCGATTTCCCGTAAATCCCGTATAGTCGAATGTATACAAAGAAAGTAAGCAGGAGTAAACTCATTTCCCGAACGATTTTTAAAATTATTTTTTCACCACTAAAACCCATGAGACTTGTAGTTTTCAAAAATATTTTCATTTTTGATGAGACGCCGAATGAAAGCAGTTTAATCGCCGGCAACCGAAAACCCGCGATTTCCCGTAAATCCCGTATAGTCGAATGTATACAAAGAAAGTAAGCAGGAGTAAACTCATTTCCCGAACGATTTTTAAAATTATTTTTTCACCACTAAAACCCATGAGACTTGTAGTTTTCAAAAATATTTTCATTTTTGATGAGACGCCGAATGAAAGCAGTTTAATCGCCGGCAACCGAAAACCCGCGATTTCCCGTAAATCCCATCGGCCCGTATAGTCGAATGTATACAAAGAAAGTAAGCAGGAGTAAACTCATTTCCCGAACGATTTTTAAAATTATTTTTTCACCACTAAAACCCATGAGACTTGTAGTTTTCAAAAATATTTTCATTTTTGATGAGACGCCGAATGAAAGCAGTTTAATCGCCGGCAACCGAAAACCCGCGATTTCCCGTAAATCCCATCCCGTATAGTCGAATGTATACAAAGAAAGTAAGCAGGAGTAAACTCATTTCCCGAACGATTTTTAAAATTATTTTTTCACCACTAAAACCCATGAGACTTGTAGTTTTCAAAAATATTTTCATTTTTGATGAGACGCCGAATGAAAGCAGTTTAATCGCCGGCAACCGAAAACCCGCGATTTCCCGTAAATCCCGGTCGGCCCGTATAGTCGAATGTATACAAAGAAAGTAAGCAGGAGTAAACTCATTTCCCGAACGATTTTTAAAATTATTTTTTCACCACTAAAACCCATGAGACTTGTAGTTTTCAAAAATATTTTCATTTTTGATGAGACGCCGAATGAAAGCAGTTTAATCGCCGGCAACCGAAAACCCGCGATTTCCCGTAAATCCCGTATAGTCGAATGTATACAAAGAAAGTAAGCAGGAGTAAACTCATTTCCCGAACGATTTTTAAAATATTTTTTCACCACTAAAACCCATGAGACTTGTAGTTTTAAAAATATTTTCATTTTTGATGAGACGCCGAATGAAAGCAGTTTAATCGCCGGCAACCGAAAACCCGCGATTTCCCGTAAATCCCGTATAGTCGAATGTATACAAAGAAAGTAAGCAGGAGTAAACTCATTTCCCGAACGATTTTTAAAATTATTTTTTCACCACTAAAACCCATGAGACTTGTAGTTTTCAAAAATATTTTCATTTTTGATGAGACGCCGAATGAAAGCAGTTTAATCGCCGGCAACCGAAAACCCGCGATTTCCCGTAAATCCATCGGCCCGTATAGTCGAATGTATACAAAGAAAGTAAGCAGGAGTAAACTCATTTCCCGAACGATTTTTAAAATTATTTTTTCACCACTAAAACCCATGAGACTTGTAGTTTTCAAAAATATTTTCATTTTTGATGAGACGCCGAATGAAAGCAGTTTAATCGCCGGCAACCGAAAACCCGCGATTTCCCGTAAATCCCATCGGCCCGTATAGTCGAATGTATACAAAGAAAGTAAGCAGGAGTAAACTCATTTCCCGAACGATTTTTAAAATTATTTTTTCACCACTAAAACCCATGAGACTTGTAGTTTTCAAAAATATTTTCATTTTTGATGAGACGCCGAATGAAAGCAGTTTAATCGCCGGCAACCGAAAACCCGCGATTTCCCGTAAATTCCCGTATAGTCGAATGTATACAAAGAAAGTAAGCAGGAGTAAACTCATTTCCCGAACGATTTTTAAAATTATTTTTTCACCACTAAAACCCATGAGACTTGTAGTTTTCAAAAATATTTTCATTTTTGATGAGACGCCGAATGAAAGCAGTTTAATCGCCGGCAACCGAAAACCCGCGATTTCCCGTAAATCCCGTATAGTCGAATGTATACAAAGAAAGTAAGCAGGAGTAAACTCATTTCCCGAACGATTTTTAAAATTATTTTTTCACCACTAAAACCCATGAGACTTGTAGTTTTCAAAAATATTTTCATTTTTGATGAGACGCCGAATGAAAGCAGTTTAATCGCCGGCAACCGAAAACCCGCGATTTCCCGTAAATCCCGTATAGTCGAATGTATACAAAGAAAGTAAGCAGGAGTAAACTCATTTCCCGAACGATTTTTAAAATTATTTTTTCACCACTAAAACCCATGAGACTTGTAGTTTTAAAAATATTTTCATTTTTGATGAGACGCCGAATGAAAGCAGTTTAATCGCCGGCAACCGAAAACCCGCGATTTCCCGTAAATCCCGTATAGTCGAATGTATACAAAGAAAGTAAGCAGGAGTAAACTCATTTCCCGAACGATTTTTAAAATTATTTTTTCACCACTAAAACCCATGAGACTTGTAGTTTTCAAAAATATTTTCATTTTTGATGAGACGCCGAATGAAAGCAGTTTAATCGCCGGCAACCGAAAACCCGCGATTTCCCGTAAATCCCATCGGCCCGTATAGTCGAATGTATACAAAGAAAGTAAGCAGGAGTAAACTCATTTCCCGAACGATTTTTAAAATTATTTTTTCACCACTAAAACCCATGAGACTTGTAGTTTTCAAAAATATTTTCATTTTTGATGAGACGCCGAATGAAAGCAGTTTAATCGCCGGCAACCGAAAACCCGCGATTTCCCGTAAATCCCGTATAGTCGAATGTATACAAAGAAAGTAAGCAGGAGTAAACTCATTTCCCGAACGATTTTTAAAATTATTTTTTCACCACTAAAACCCATGAGACTTGTAGTTTTCAAAAATATTTTCATTTTTGATGAGACGCCGAATGAAAGCAGTTTAATCGCCGGCAACCGAAAACCCGCGATTTCCCGTAAATTCCCGTATAGTCGAATGTATACAAAGAAAGTAAGCAGGAGTAAACTCATTTCCCGAACGATTTTTAAAATTATTTTTTCACCACTAAAACCCATGAGACTTGTAGTTTTCAAAAATATTTTCATTTTTGATGAGACGCCGAATGAAAGCAGTTTAATCGCCGGCAACCGAAAACCCGCGATTTCCCGTAAATCCCGTATAGTCGAATGTATACAAAGAAAGTAAGCAGGAGTAAACTCATTTCCCGAACGATTTTTAAAATTATTTTTTCACCACTAAAACCCATGAGACTTGTAGTTTTCAAAAATATTTTCATTTTTGATGAGACGCCGAATGAAAGCAGTTTAATCGCCGGCAACCGAAAACCCGCGATTTCCCGTAAATCCCATCCCGTATAGTCGAATGTATACAAAGAAAGTAAGCAGGAGTAAACTCATTTCCCGAACGATTTTTAAAATTATTTTTTCACCACTAAAACCCATGAGACTTGTAGTTTTAAAAATATTTTCATTTTTGATGAGACGCCGAATGAAAGCAGTTTAATCGCCGGCAACCGAAAACCCGCGATTTCCCGTAAATCCCGTATAGTCGAATGTATACAAAGAAAGTAAGCAGGAGTAAACTCATTTCCCGAACGATTTTTAAAATTTTTTTTCACCACTAAAACCCATGAGACTTGTAGTTTTAAAAATATTTTCATTTTTGATGAGACGCCGAATGAAAGCAGTTTAATCGCCGGCAACCGAAAACCCGCGATTTCCCGTAAATCCCGTATAGTCGAATGTATACAAAGAAAGTAAGCAGGAGTAAACTCATTTCCCGAACGATTTTTAAAATTATTTTTTCACCACTAAAACCCATGAGACTTGTAGTTTTCAAAAATATTTTCATTTTTGATGAGACGCCGAATGAAAGCAGTTTAATCGCCGGCAACCGAAAACCCGCGATTTCCCGTAAATATGCCCGTATAGTCGAATGTATACAAAGAAAGTAAGCAGGGAGTAAACTCATTTCCCGAACGATTTTTAAAATTTTTTTTCACCACTAAAACCCATGAGACTTGTAGTTTTCAAAAATATTTTCATTTTTGATGAGACGCCGAATGAAAGCAGTTTAATCGCCGGCAACCGAAAACCCGCGATTTCCCGTAAATCCCGTATAGTCGAATGTATACAAAGAAAGTAAGCAGGAGTAAACTCATTTCCCGAACGATTTTTAAAATTATTTTTTCACCACTAAAACCCATGAGACTTGTAGTTTTCAAAAATATTTTCATTTTTGATGAGACGCCGAATGAAAGCAGTTTAATCGCCGGCAACCGAAAACCCGCGATTTCCCGTAAATCCCGTATAGTCGAATGTATACAAAGAAAGTAAGCAGGAGTAAACTCATTTCCCGAACGATTTTTAAAATTATTTTTTCACCACTAAAACCCATGAGACTTGTAGTTTTCAAAAATATTTTCATTTTTGATGAGACGCCGAATGAAAGCAGTTTAATCGCCGGCAACCGAAAACCCGCGATTTCCCGTAAATCCCATCCCCGTATAGTCGAATGTATACAAAGAAAGTAAGCAGGGAGTAAACTCATTTCCCGAACGATTTTTAAAATTATTTTTTCACCACTAAAACCCATGAGACTTGTAGTTTTCAAAAATATTTTCATTTTTGATGAGACGCCGAATGAAAGCAGTTTAATCGCCGGCAACCGAAAACCCGCGATTTCCCGTAAATCCCGGTCGGCCCGTATAGTCGAATGTATACAAAGAAAGTAAGCAGGAGTAAACTCATTTCCCGAACGATTTTTAAAATTATTTTTTCACCACTAAAACCCATGAGACTTGTAGTTTTCAAAAATATTTTCATTTTTGATGAGACGCCGAATGAAAGCAGTTTAATCGCCGGCAACCGAAAACCCGCGATTTCCCGTAAATCCCGTATAGTCGAATGTATACAAAGAAAGTAAGCAGGAGTAAACTCATTTCCCGAACGATTTTTAAAATTATTTTTTCACCACTAAAACCCATGAGACTTGTAGTTTTCAAAAATATTTTCATTTTTGATGAGACGCCGAATGAAAGCAGTTTAATCGCCGGCAACCGAAAACCCGCGATTTCCCGTAAATCCCGTATAGTCGAATGTATACAAAGAAAGTAAGCAGGAGTAAACTCATTTCCCGAACGATTTTTAAAATTATTTTTTCACCACTAAAACCCATGAGACTTGTAGTTTTCAAAAATATTTTCATTTTTGATGAGACGCCGAATGAAAGCAGTTTAATCGCCGGCAACCGAAAACCCGCGATTTCCCGTAAATCCCATCCCGTATAGTCGAATGTATACAAAGAAAGTAAGCAGGGAGTAAACTCATTTCCCGAACGATTTTTAAAATTATTTTTTCACCACTAAAACCCATGAGACTTGTAGTTTTCAAAAATATTTTCATTTTTGATGAGACGCCGAATGAAAGCAGTTTAATCGCCGGCAACCGAAAACCCGCGATTTCCCGTAAAATCCCGTATAGTCGAATGTATACAAAGAAAGTAAGCAGGGAGTAAACTCATTTCCCGAACGATTTTTAAAATTATTTTTTCACCACTAAAACCCATGAGACTTGTAGTTTTCAAAAATATTTTCATTTTTGATGAGACGCCGAATGAAAGCAGTTTAATCGCCGGCAACCGAAAACCCGCGATTTCCCGTAAATCCGGATCGCCCTATAGTCGAATGTATACAAAGAAAGTAAGCAGGAGTAAACTCATTTCCCGAACGATTTTTAAAATTATTTTTTCACCACTAAAACCCATGAGACTTGTAGTTTTCAAAAATATTTTCATTTTTGATGAGACGCCGAATGAAAGCAGTTTAATCGCCGGCAACCGAAAACCCGCGATTTCCCGTAAATCCCTCCCGTATAGTCGAATGTATACAAAGAAAGTAAGCAGGAGTAAACTCATTTCCCGAACGATTTTTAAAATTATTTTTTCACCACTAAAACCCATGAGACTTGTAGTTTTCAAAAATATTTTCATTTTTGATGAGA
>JASGCC010002207.1:0-29807 GCA_030067915.1 Hydractinia echinata | reverse complement strand
CAATCTACATTCATGTCATTTTTTATAATTTTCAATGCATCTGTGGTTTTTGCAAGTTCGCTTTCATTCTAAATGCACAAAACGTTAAAATAAATATGTTAACGGAATGATAAATGAATATCAAGTGTATGAATAAACTTGATATATCGTCGTCTAAGTTCTGAGGAAGTTTTCAATATTTTTCTTTTGTTCCATGCAAATACCATCACAGTTATGGTTTCTTTCTATCTATAAAAAAATTTCTAGAGTATAACCATTCGCTTATAAATATGGAGAACTCACCTCCCCCCCCCCCCTTAAATTTTTGAAGACTTACTTTCGGGTGACTGATGTTTAGTTGTATTACCAAAACGCGATAAAAAACTGAACAGTTGCTCAGTTTCTTCTCCAGTCGATTTTCCTGTGCCATTCACCCACTCACCACTCCATATCACCTTGGTAAACAAATGAAAATAATAGCGGTCAATATTTTAAAGGGGATGTAAAATATTCACCGTAATAGTGAACGGGAGTTTACGAAGTAAAAATCTAACATGAACAATAGTCCATTACGTTCTAATCATTAATACCTGACAATCTAATGCATGTCCTTTTGCATGCATCACTGATAACGCTGGCTGGATGTGATCAATGAATGAAGTTTCGTGTCGGATAGTGAAGTTCCATAACTTACACATCACATCTGCATATGCAAATTTTACGTTTCTAGGTAGCATAAATGTTTTCATTAAAAACATTGGATATGCGAAAAGTTCACCCTGAAACATATTGATAGCTTTTTGTGCAATGGCATATGTCCTACAAGCTCGCAACTTCAATTCCAGTTTCAGGTCAAACGATCCGCCATTCCTTTTCGTGCTTTTGGCAGCAAGTCCAAATTACCACCCGACATCTCGATTATTCGGGTTAAACTAATGATAGACAAAAATTAACCCATCTGCCATTATAAAATTTGCTTCGTGTTACTTCACATTCATGAAAACAAATATAAACTGAATTTAGAGTTCCTACTACGTGAGAATTCTCACCCAGCAAACTCTAAGGGATTTCTTTCCTTGCAATGTAGATATTTCCCTCTTAATTATTGTGTGGTTTCACATACTTCAACTATGATCAAAGGAATATAACTAATTTAGAGGTTCCTACTAGTGAGAATCTCACCCAGCAAACTCTAAGGATATGTTCCTTGCAATGTAGATATATTTCCCTCTTTAATTATTGTGTGGTTCACATACTTCAACATGATCAAAGGAATATAACTAATTTAGAGTTCCTACTAGTGAGAATCTCACCCCAGCAAACTCTAAGGATATCTTCCTTGCAATGTAGATATTTCCCTCTTTAATTATTGTGTGGTTTCACATACTTCAACATGATCAAAGGAATATAACTAATTTAGAGTTTCTACTATCTCATTTTTCTCTTATTTTAGCAACAGAAAAATGTAGAAAAAATGTTTGACAAGAAGAACATGGCTGTGTTCGAAGTAAGCTTGACAAACAGACTTACATTCTTTAAGGCATTGACACCATAAATTCCATCAACATACTTTTTTACAATTTCATTTTGATGCAAAAAATTATCAGCATAATGACTTGGTCTTTTCCTCCTTCAAGAAAATAGAACATTTACTGAATGTGAATATAACATAAACTACAATCTGTAGCGTGCTATTTTCATACAGTTGTATGTTTATTTTAACACTATCTTACATTACCTGGCATGCTAAAAAGTCATACACAAAGAATATTTTTTTTAAATCTAAACTACGCTTACATCATATGTCACAAATAAATATGAAAAAATGGATTATTGTAAAACACTTACTTCCCAAGTCGATAGCGGTATAACTTGCTATTGCCATCAACATGACAACTATGCTGCTGAATTTTACATGGCGGGCACTCCAGCCAGTTTTTTTCTTGAATTCTATCTTTTTCGTGCAACCAAAATTCCATTGTTTGAATGACATAGAAAAATTTGTAGGATCAATGATACCAGTCTGGAAAATGTTGTATATGTCATAAAAGCACTGCAACTGTATACATTACTATATAGAATATATCAACATATAAGCCAATGCAAATAATGTGTGTAGAATATAAATTAGAAAAAAAACACATTTATTGGAACAATATATATTTCGGCTAACAAGCCTTCATCAGTATAGAATATATATAATAATACCACAATCAACTAACCCGACCGTTGTCATTGGAAATATCATTCAGTGACATGAGAAAGGCTCTTTCTGAACTTCCAGGCATACGCTTTCTGAAGGTGTCCCAGAGAATAAATACTTCTTCTTTAATTAAATAATTTATTGATAAAACACTACCAGGCCAATAGCCAGACTTCAGTAAAACACCAATAGTGAATGGATCAATGACAGTAGAACAGTCTTCACAAAGCAAATGATGCTTGTGCAGATCAAATCGTCCTATAGTAAAATGCATTGCAAGAATAATTAGTAATGTTAGAAATAGAGCTGTATATACTGAAAATATGGCAATTATTGTCATACACTTTCAAAATGATAATCACAATAAGTTAATAAAACTTAATAAGTGAACCCAAAATCAACAACCCACAAAAATAATATTACATGTACCTTTTAGAGTAACTATAATGCAAACTTCTTCAGTTATTCTCTTTGTCAAATTTTTCCCACCACAACATGTACATGACATGCACTTTAATTTAAGAGTTTTTTCTGAAATTAAGAAAGGAATAAATAAGTGAAATAAAATAATTTCCCCATAACGAATACAACAATTAGAACATACTTGACAGCTCTATTTCATGATGTTCATTAGCTGATTCCAATGGTATTAATTTTTTGGCATAATCTTCAGAAAATAAACATCTATCATGCAATGGCAATGTAGAATGAACAATATCATCACATAGGTAGCACAAAGAGTTTTCATGACAGTGATTGCATTTGATGACAGGTTCTCTTTCTCTGCATACATGACAGCAGTCATCTAACACTTCCCTGGATAACATCACTTCCCAAATCATACTCTGCAACTTTTCCCATTCTGCAAGTGTAGATTGTGACCTTTGAAACCATGTTTTTCGCTTGTACTTTTTTTTTTTGACCATTATTTACCATTTGTTGTAACAAATCGACACAAATTTTTAACTGGGTTCCGCCTAAATAATATATATATATCAAATATTAAAATAAAATAAAAAATTGAATATATATACATCAGCTAAACCATTTTTGCATTATAAATACCACAAGCCACATATATATACCTGAGTTTTGTGTGTAAATATTTGAATCACTTTCATCATAACCGAAGTAATCTTCACTATTGGCAGCTAAAAAACAATACCCTATTTGATAAAAAAAATTAAAAAGGCCAGTTTCGCCTAACTTTAAAACCAGCAATATTATCTCTACCATCGTTATCAGGAAGAGCTTTCTCTGTGACTAATTTTTTTTTCCGTGGTCTGTACTTCTTCTTTGGTGTGGATGGGACTTTGAAAACTCTCTGTCCTAAGGAAATAAAATAAACAATAATAATTTTATTTCTAAAGTTCCAAGTAATGTTTATTTTAGATAAAAACAACAAATGAACCTGTCCAAGGGTCTCGTTTGAATTCTATAAACCGTGTTTTTTTTTGTTTTGGTTTCACAGGGCGTGAAAGCAATTTTTTGAGTGCACAATCTAAAGATAAAAAATATATCATTTTATAACATAATACTCAAATTTGTTTTAAAATTTGTGTCCCTTTTATACCTTGCATAGGGAACAAACTAGTCTTCAGGGATCATTATTGTTTCAAGAAAAATTTGGGCAGGTTTTGTTCAAGCAGCTCCTATTATAATAATAATGTCTTTATTTGAGAAAATATTATACAGTATATATATATATATAATATAATATTATTTTGTTTAGTGTAAAATATCTTACCAATATCACTCACACCATAAGCAACTCATACATTATACTGTGAGCTTAAAAAATCTAAGTAACATAGACTTTCACTAAAAGGAGAATAAAATTATAAATATATATATTTTTATATTCATCAATAGGAATCAACAACTTTATTGTAGTATATACATCATCCAGTGACAATTTTGCAACAGAAATTACATGGTGACAATAAACAAGCAAGCATCAAAATTCTGATTACTACCACCAAAATTATTGTTCCCGACACTGCAAGAAACAAAATAGGTTTCATACATTTAGTTATTGGTAACAATTGCTTCCAATATCGCCACACACATTATTTTTATTCTTTGAAATTGTTACCATTATATATATATATATATATACATATATATATATATATATATATATATATATATATATTATATATATATATATATATATATATATATATATATATATATATATATATATATATATATATATATATATATATATATATATATATATATATATATATATATATATATATATATATATATATATATATATATATATATATATATATATATATATATATATATATATATATATATATATATATATATATATATATATATATATATATATATATATATATATATATATATATATATATATATATATATATATATATATATATATATATATATATATATATATATATATATATATATATATATATATATATATATATATATATATATATTTATATGTATATATATATATATATATATATATATATATATATATATATATATATATATATCGATTGCACCACAAAATAGGGGTAAAATTCTGTTGAACAATATCTCTATATCCATTGTTGATTTGACACCACGTACTAGATACCCCATTAACAACGCTATTATCACACACGCACTGCTACCATTCGAACCGTTCAATTTACTTTGACAACACGTTTCAGGTAAAAAATATTTTGACAACCATTACGGATGATTGTAGGACAATCATCAAATTTGTAACGCACTGCCAATTCCTCACCGCAATTAACAATGAAATCTCTGGTGATATTTACATCATCTTGATCAATTGTATTTTCTAGCTCTTCAGGCTCGTCAACATCTTCTACATCGCCACCATCTTCTACGCCATCTCTACCTTCTTCTTCCACCGAATGGCTAATTTCGCTAGAATCAATATCCAGAAAATTGGTCGGTATATATCCAGTAGAATCAATGATCGACCGGAAATCTTCAATTGCTTTTTCCATTTGATTGCGATAAAACCAAATACCAAGCCGCACAAGCATTAGTTCCCCTTTATACGATCGACGCTAAAGCAAAACCGAAAAAAAATTAATGAAATATCAATTAATCGAAGGGCCAGAAATTGTCAAGGAACTTCTTCGTCTTAATAATTAATACTTATTTACACTACAATACCACAGTGGCAAAGTTTTGGCACGGAATTTTTTAATTACAATATGTACCCAACAAAAAAATGTGTTTTGGCGAGATTATTCATCCTGTGCAAATGCAATATATAACCAAGGTAGAACATACTTGTAACTTATTCGAAGAATATTCTTCCGTGATTCCATCTTCAGAAGGCTGCTCTTCCTCAGCAGATTGTATTTCAACAGTACTACCTTTCGCTCCTAATAAAAAAAAATATATCTAGATATATTTTATTCCATAATTAACACTACCTAAGGACAATTATACAAAAAATGTGGGTCTTACTGGTATGGTCCAATTTAGCAGTTAACATTGTTATTTTGTTATGGTAAAACTTCAAACAATTCTTCATTTCATTTTGTAATATAACACGTTCTTCTAGGAAGTGGTTTTGGCGAAGCCACTTTTCAACACATACACGTCTGTCAACAGCTACATAAAATATTGAAGTCAAACTCTGACATATACTAAAGAATTTCAAAATATAAGCTGGGAATAAAAAATACCAAAATGAGCAATATAGTCTAGAGACGTGTATTTGACGTTGCTACAACGTATTAAAAAACAAGATTTGTCAAGCTCACACTGTGTAACCACAAACAACTGCGACATATATTTCTGAGACTAAATAGTTCCTAATACTATAAAAAAATGATTGTATCCTTAAAAATGTGTTAAAGGGACGTATAAAATGCAACCATTAACGTATACTCACCACTACCAGTAATTGAAACGTCATGCACGTTTTGCCAGGCGAACACCCCTTTCTCACAGCTTTCGAAAACAGTTTTAACATTTAAACTGAACAGTAAACAGTATTCATCTAAAATATCCTTGATTTTCTTATTTACAGTGGCCTGTTTGCCTCTCATGACATGACGCCTCTTGCTTGTGTCTATGTTAAAAATCATGATGATAAGACAAAGCAGTGAATTTGAATAAATTGATGTATAAATTATACAGCATGCAAAAATAAGCAAATTGGGATTCAGAATTCCATAATCATGGCCTACGCAATTTTCCTCCGTCATAGATATTTCGATTTAAATATTCGCTTTAGATTAACCTTATTTTTCACACAAATAAAAAGCACAATATACCTGCAACTTTTTTAATTTGTGAACCAATCACTACTTTTTCTAAGAACAGCTTTTCAATTTGTTGCTCCAGAAGTGGCTTCCAAATATCGTGCAGCAGAGATCGGTATGCTTCCTTTAAAGACGTTTCTGTAATTTGAGGAAGTAGTCTTGCGAGCTCGTCATCTTTGCTTGCTCTGTCAAATTCTAATAATCGGTAATACAAATTGCTTTTTATTTGCTTCGGAAAAACCATTGACGAGTTAATTAACGATGCATAAGACGAATCCTGAAGGTTGTCAATAAGAAGCAGTGCCTTTTCTACATCTGAGAGTAGTTTTCGATGTCTCGTGTTTTTAATTCCTAATTAAAAAAAAATAATATTCTGAAATGTTGATTTTTTATTGCTCAGTAACGGATATCTTTGTATTTATTTTAATATAAGAACCTCGGGCGCACTTTTGAACCTCCTCCAACCACTGCACAATTGTTTCATCACAATCTACATTCATGTCATTTTTTATAATTTTCAATGCATCTGTGGTTTTTGCAAGTTCGCTTTCATTCTAAATGCACAAAACGTTAAAATAAAATATGTTAACGGAATGATAAATGAATATCAAGTGTATGAATAAACCTTGATATATCGTCGTCTAAGTTCTGAGGAAGTTTTCAATATTTTTCTTTTGTTCCATGCAAATACCATCACAGTTATGGTTTCTTCTCTATCTATAAAAAAATTTCTAGAGTATAACCATTCGCTTATAAATATGGAGAACTCACCTCCCCCCCCCCCCTTAAATTTTGAAGACTTACTTTCGGGTGACTGATGTTTAGTTGTATTACCAAAACGCGATAAAAAACTGAACAGTTGCTCAGTTTCTTCTCCAGTCGATTTTCCTGTGCCATTCACCCACTCACCACTCCATATCACCTTGGTAAACAAATGAAAATAATAGCGGTCAATATTTTAAAGGGGATGTAAAATATTCACCGTAATAGTGAACGGGAGTTTACGAAGTAAAAATCTAACATGAACAATAGTCCATTACGTTCTAATCATTAATACCTGACAATCTGGATGGGACTTTGAAAACTCTCTGTCCTAAGGAAATAAAATAAACAATAATAATTTTATTTCTAAAGTTCCAAGTAATGTTTATTTTAGATAAAAACAACAAATGAACCTGTCCAAGGGTCTCGTTTGAATTCTATAAACCGTGTTTTTTTTGTTTTGGTTTCACAGGGCGTGTAAGCAATTTTTTGAGTGCACAATCTAAAGATAAAAAATATATCATTTTATAACATAATACTCAAATTTGTTTTAAAATTTGTGTCCCTTTTATACCTTGCATAGGGAACAAACTAGTCTTCAGGGATCATTATTGTTTCAAGAAAAATTTGGGCAGGTTTTGTTCAAGCAGCTCCTATTAAAATAATAATGTCTTTATTTGAGAAAATATTATACAGTATATATATATATATAATATAATATTATTTTGTTTAGGGTAAAATATCTTACCAATATCACTCATACCATAAGCAACTCATACATTATACTGTGAGCTTAAAAAATCTAAGTAACATAGACTTTCACTAAAAGGAGAATAAAATTATAAATATATATATTTTTATATTCATCAATAGGAATCAACAACTTTATTGTAGTATATACATCATCCAGTGACAATTTTGCAACAGAAATTACATGGTGACAATAAACAAGCAAGCATCAAAATTCTGATTACTACCACCAAAATTATTGTTCCCGACACTGCAAGAAACAAAATAGGTTTCATACATTTAGTTATTGGTAACAATTGCTTCCAATATCGCCACACACATTATTTTTATTCTTTGAAATTGTTACCATTATATATATATATATATATACATATATATATATATATATATATATATATATATATATATATATATATATATATATATATATATATATATATATATATATATATAATATATATATATATATATATATATATATATATATATATATATATATATATATATATATATATATATATATATATATATATATATATATATATATATATATATATATATATGTATGTACACTCATTTGGACGCCAAAGTTCCTTATTTCAAGGCAATCAATCACAAAATATTGTAATTGAAGCTGTTCAAATTGCTCTTCACTGAGCTGTTTCTGTTTACATTTACTCGCTTGACTAAAATAATAACAACAAGACCCACAGCCCTAAAACTAATGCCTTACTCTTATAAAGCATATGCCGCGGAAACACAGGGTTGCAGCTGGTCAGTATTTTATCGATAAACGAAATTAAATTGAAAGCAAAATAAAAGAAAAAGAAAATGTTCTTAACACGTGATGACACACTTTTCTTGTTGTTATTAGGAAAAAAGTCCTTGTTATTATATATAATTGTGTCATTTTGCCTAAGTCAACGTATTAGGGGCCTTCTAAAAAAATTTTTGGGCCCCGTTAGCGGGATATCGCCGCTAAGATTCGGACCCCCTCCCCCCTCTCTTTTAGCGGATTTCCGTCCATGAAATACACACATTCGGATAAATCTTGGCTCAGGGGCGTGTTTTGTAGATAAAAGTTATCGGAATTGATGATAAGAGGAATTATGCTCGCGAACGACGAAGAATTTTCAGTCCACGAACAAATTTTTGAAATTTCTCGATCCTTAGCGGATTCTTTTTTCAAACTTCAGACCCCCTCCTCCCCTTAGCGGCGATATCCCGCTAACGGGGCCGCAAATTTTTTTTCGAAGGCCCCTTAAACCTTCACCCCTCCCCCCTAAACGTCTAAACAACATTTGTGTGTAGCAACATTAAGACGAGCAGTAGTTAGATTAGATAGATGTGCATATTTTACATGGCTAGCCTCACAAATATCAAGGGATATATCCTGTCAATTATTTCAGTTAAAACCACTAAGCGACAGCAACAGCACCAGTTGCCAGTATATGAAAGACTAAAACTGGACTAGCTAAACTGATATCACAGGACTCAGAGGGTTAAAAACTGTAGCTAGCTAAATACATCTAGCTATTATATATAATGAATGATGATAATGAATATCACAACAGCATGGCATGCTGAGGTTGCAGCTGCATCATTTTAGCAAGAAACACAAAAAGCTGCCTAGCTAGCTGGGTGGGAGGGTGCCTTTCATTTTACCAGACAACAAAGCCGCCTGGTAAAATCTATTTAGTTTGTTTCACTGCTTTAAACAGCCAGCCGTCTGTTATTTAGCTACGTTACTACTGTAACATCGCATTAGGTAGCTTATACAAAGAAGCACTACAATTAAAGAAAAATGCAGAAAAACACAAGAAAAAGTGAAATAGTCCGCCATCTTTTATTTATCAGCTACGCAAATATTAGGAGCAGAGCTTTACACGGTGTTTGCAAGGCCGTAAAATAATATGCTTATCATATTATTATCGACTTTCAGAATACTATCTATATCATATTATTTTTGGTGCGACTATGTTGTCTTGCTAGTTGGTGAGCTCGTCACTGTGAAACTTATGTCTTATCATGTAAGAATTATTTTATTTTTGTTAGCTAGCTTCAGCTGGATAAAAGTGAGAAAATTATTCTTGTTTGGCTAGCTAACACCTTTATGCTAACCTATGAATATGAGCCCCTAGTGTTGAGCTTCTATAATAATACTTATAAAGTATACTTTCCTATATTTACAAGAATAATGTTTTTTCACACTCTCACTCTCAGTTTTTTCTATGTTTTACAATATCTATCCTAAAAATACTTTCTTTTGTCGATAACTGTTCCAAGTAACTTATCTTTTGTTACTTTTTTAAAAGAGATAAAAGTATCACTATGCTTCGTATTTTCTTTTAAGAATGAATTCCATATAACGGGACCTCTGTGTCGAATGAAAAAAGTAGTAGATTTAAGAATGGTTTTTGGAATAATAAAATTACTTTTTGCATACCTGGTATTGTACCTATGCTCGATATTGGAAAATTGATTTGTGAAAATTGGAGGTACCAATCCATGTTTAACTTTAAACATGAACTAGAGAACTTGGTGCACGTTCAATTGAAAAATATTCAGTACTCTAAGTTTATGGAGAATTGGTTGCGAAGGTGTGTATCTGTTCACTCCGAATATTATTCTACAAGCATGTTTTTGTTTATTATATAATTTATGTAGTTTAGTTTGGTTGGTGCTACCCCATGCAATGTTACAATAAGTTAAATAGCTATGTATGAATGAAAAATACAAATCACGTAAGCAACGAACATTCAAGTATGGTTTCGCTTTATATAGGACTCCAATATTTTTTGCTATTTTATTTTCTAAAATGTTGATATGATCTCTCCATGATAAAGTTTCATCAAGATAGACTCCCAAGAATTTTAATTTACATGTTCTTTTCACAATTGTTAAATTTGAATCATTTTCTGCATCCCTACTTTGGCACCAGGTTTCTGTAATGCAAATGATTTTGAAATAGAAATTAAGTTCATCGAGCATAGATTTCAAATTTCTTTTTGATGCTTCTTATATTTACATTAAGCAGAGAAAATGTTTTACTTTGCAAAGTATGAAAATGTGTTTTAGCCTCAGCTATAGTAAAGCATTGAGTTTCAATTTTGTTATTATGAAAAAAATTCGCGTCTGGATCGTTAGAATTATTCAAAGTTATGTTTTCATTATTATCAGAAATATTAAATGTTAGGTTGTCACCCATATTATTTTTGTAAAACGTTCAATAAAATAGTACTAAACAAATTAGTATATATAAATAATTATTTAGTGTTCTCACCATTATAACTGGACGAAACAGGTTTCAATTTAACAATCCGATCGTACTTTATACCAACACGTTCTCCCTTTTCTCTCCTTCTTTTTATTTCTTTAAATAGATCTTTTCTTATTTTCATTGTTGCCGGCGAGAAATCTTCGTTGATGTAGATGCTTGTTCCTTTTAAATTTTTTGCAAGCTTTAGAATACGTTCCTTGTCCTTATAACTCAGCAGCTTCATCACGATCGTTCTTGGTCTTCCTTCATTTCTTCTTCCTGTTCGATGCGCTCGTTCTATTTGTACGCCTTCAACTTGCAATTTGTCCTGTAATACTCTCTGGACCTTTTCTTCCACGTCACCCCATGTCTCACTTGCATTTTCTTTCACTCCATCTATTCTTAAGTTGTTCCTTCTGCATCTATCCTCCAGCACTCTCATTTTATCATCAACTTCATCAAGTTAACCTTCAATGTCCGTATCCAACCTGTCATTCAAATCCTTAATTTTGCTTTCAAAAACCTCCTCCTGGAAATTAACCCCTTCTTTTAAATCTTCTATGTTCTTTTCAGTTGTCGTCAATCTATCAGAAGTGTTCCTCAATTGTTTCTCGATATTATTCAGCCTCTCTGTGAGTATTGTCATGTTCGAACTAACAATGGTAGCGAAAGTTTCTTCTTGCTTTTTCAAAATTTCCTTCGTTTCGTCCAAAATACTTGCGCGCTGTTCTTCGAACATTTCCCTCATCATTTCTTTAATAGATTCCATTGTAAGAGCCATTGTAATAGAAATATACTTTATAAATTACGAGTTAATAGTATATAATTTTACTTTTTGAAGAGCGAGAGAAAACACGTCCGCTCACTTTGATCACAACACAAAATAGTGGCTATAGTGATTTGTGCAAACGCTTTTCTTTCACTTCAACAACTTTCTTGTGTTATTCATACACCCAACACCAGCACAACGAAATCCATGTCTCACCATGTCAAGTACCATAATGAACGGTCATAAAAAGATGAATTGACTGCTAGCTATGATTTAATACAGTAAATGAGAAGTTTGTATATCTTAAACGAGGTCCAGATCTCCCAATAAAAATGGTAGCTGCTGTGTCGGTTTGGTGTAAACAAGCAATAATTATTCGAAGCAACATGCAAACTCTTTTTAATAAAAATCAGCAATTTTAACTTTGACCTGGACGGCAATTCCTAAACTTTTTTTCGTTTAAAAAGGATTACATTCTTCAACTGACAGGTGACAGGTGACAAATGACACGTGTCGTGTGTCACTTTGGAAAATCGAATATTAGAAATAGGTGCTTGAAAACGAAACCAATTATTTGTATAACATCGAGTGTTGATCTGTTTATTGCGTTTTTTGTTTTCTTGTATAACCCTAAACTTTCGAGTGTCTTCGTGATATTCATAGTTGAATCAGATTTCTTTAATTTCTTGCTTTTCGGATATGCTGAAATTTTCGAAAATTGTAAGAACCGAAACACACATCTCGTCAGCTCTTAAATTCCGACACGATTGCTTAAAAGGCTGAAACAATAACTGATCTACACCGCACACCGTACGGACATCTTTCCTGTCTATCTACAAACAAATAAACTTACATTGTATTTAAAGTCCCAATTTACGCCACAGAAGAATTGTATGTATTTAGCTTTTGCCCCTACCTGTGATTTGCAATCAGAAACTACGCAGAAATTTGTTATAGACGACTCACTGGATGTAGACCATCCACCACACTACTCGTCTTTATTACACTTGTTGCGCCAGAGTATCAGAAAACGGTATAGGAGCCCTGGAGACGGACGAGACCCTGGGGTAGGACTAAGCTCTGGGACGAACATATATCATTAGAAAGGAAAAAAATAATGTTGGCACTTTCTGCGGTGTTCACCTAAACCTCTCACACTCCTGACACAACCTAAACAATGTGTTTGACATGAAATAAAATCTAACAAAACAACAGTCTCGTAGTCTGTGTTAGCAATTCAAAGAGGGTTACTCTTAGCAAATAATCATAGCATAAAATAAGGCATTGGCAATCATGTAACGAGAACCTCGTGATACAAAAACAACAATCTTTTCTAAACATACCTTTTTCAAGAAAAACATTTACAAATATCCAATATTCAAGCTCAGGGAAGAACATATTCTCGCAGGCGCGAGAAATCTTTGTTCTTTTATAGAGCTCAAATGGTCAAAAAACTAATTCCTTAGTCAGACTGTTTTTATTATCTTACTTCATTGAAAAAAAGTGTTGAGTTATATCTATAAAACGCTAATGTTTGTTCTATCTTTGCTTGACTTATCTTCCATTGCAGGCGCATGAATCCGCACTTACGTCCGGGATTTCTTTTTCATAAATTTTATTCGTTTCGTCATAGTACATGAGTCGTATGTAACTAAGTTTGGTTGCGCTGCAACAACTAGTAGATTTATATTTTGCGATGAGTGCAGAAAGGAATTTGTCATAAGTTTTGGTCTCGCAAGATCCATCACAATAAAATATTTCAATTTCTTTTGGCATAAAAATCCAATCCAAGCTTTTAAGGCTGATACGTACACTTTTTCGGCAACACGTGGTTTGCCCAACATGGCATTCGTTACTAGGGCTTCTGAGAGGTTTCCGTTTATTATATTCGACATCAAGATATATGGTAGGAGGGGCTTCCTTTCCGATTTCCCGTTTAATATCAAGTACATACGGTTTAGTCAAATTATTCGATTTGTGTTGAAACCAGTTAACTAGATTTCTCGTGACGTTTTTAGAAATCCAATCTTTTTCACTCAAAGACGACTTAAAAAGAACTTTTCCGTCCTGCGAGATGTTAAAATTTTTATTTTTTGTGATCCCGGTGGTGTGTTTGATATTAAGAACAGCTGAATAAATAGCATCGGTCCTATAAATACCAGTGCTGCCAAAATCGAATTCGAAAATGCTTTTACCTGGAAAAAATAAGAAACAATTACTGATCATAAAAAGAAGAGAGACGATCTAGTTTTAAATTTTTTTATGTAGTCATCTACTAGGGATATGCACCTTAGATGGGATGGGGGTGGCAAAAGGGAAGGCATCCTTCATGGATGACCCTTGAAAAAATACAAAAGCATGAGTGTGTTTGTGCAAGAGAGATTACTGGTAATAATAGAGTTAAAAGCGTTAAGGTGTTTAACAGAAAAACGTTTAGACATCTTCGCAGCAATGATATAAAAAGGGCCACAGGTATTATTGGGAGCATGTGCAACTGAAAAAAACGCCTTTAACGTGAACACAACTTATATTTTGTTACCTGTTTTAGTAGGAGTTATGCTGACTTTGGATACTGTATGTTTGCTTGTTTCCATTTTACTCTGCGTCTTAACGTGATCTGCAACTATTTTGTTCTTGTCGTCAATCACAGGTTCTGACTTCATTCCCAATCTATCAAGGATCAGCCTCTTTATCGCCTCAATCGTTTTTTTATCTGCTTTATCTGATGTTCGTTGTGCAAAACTCGGTCCGAATGTATGGCATAAAAATAATATGAAGATAACTGCATGACGAGAATTAAATTGGCGAGTAGTATACATCTAAAGATAAAACAAGAAAGATAACTAGCATTTTTTAAATTTCATGTTAAAAATTATATACTTGTACCCTAAACGTTCTGCCGCTATCAACAAAAACCTGCTGATTTTTCTAGAACGGTAAAGTTTTTAAGGCTATTTAAGGTTGATTGGTCAAAGAAAGTTACTGCCTAAATGTGAATATTCTTTTCACAAAAACGTTAGTTAGCTATGACTGTGTTTCTTAAAAATTTAATGAAGGCATTTACTTTATACACGCAACATGTCTTTTGACCTGGTACTTAAGTTGCTAAAATTACCAGTTGCTTAGAAGAAAGTTAGTATCAAAAATAATATAAGAAATATAAGAAATATCAAAAAATATGGTATAGCAAACTGTGTTACACATACTGTTTTTATAAGCAGCTCTACTTTCGACCAAGTAAATAAGATTGTTTCCAAGTTACTTAGTTGAAAGTAAAAAAAATTCCAAGATTATCACAAACCTTATCAAAAATTGCCCACAAACACCCAATCAGAACTTCACAGCGTCGTTATTATCGTACAAAAGACAATTCTTTAGCATTTGATCTTCTCATCTTCTCTCTTCATGGTTGATGAAGCGTGAAAGTTTTGTTTGTGAACATGTCAAGTTTTTTACATTTCAGTGAACACAAGACAGCCTGCACAATAATATTGTACAGATGGTGCTATTCTTCATCAACTAGTTGTTAGTCCGTTGAGAAATCCGCGAAAAATTTCCTATCAAAAAAACTCACAGAAATTAGCCACGACTGCTCACGACTTTAGTCCAGAGACAGACAAAGGTCATTATAATACAGAGATTTAATCACACTAGCCGGGAAACCGTATGGGAACAGGAAATCAGTGTTGTGTCCTAATATTTAATATTTCAAAACTGTTAAAAATGCGCCGACATATAAAGCGTGGTCAAAGAATAGCCAATAAAAGAACAAATATGTAACACAAAAAGAAAGTAATTTCTCACGATACAAATGTTTGTTACATTAAGGGTTTGAAAATTGAGAGCCTGCTGTATGTACCTTTGTTTACGCTACAAAAACATTACTTATTTACGGGATATGTTGTAAAAATAAGCATTTTAAACAAGACCACACTTCGTCTAGATCCCAGCTGATACCTATATTATCCACTCGTCGCAAAGATTCAGTTTCGAAAATAATCTACGAGACTTGTTATAAACATTTGTGCGCCGATCCTTTAACCGTTCTGTACCAGAATTCTGCTAAGAAAGTCTCTAAGTTAAAGCAATTGATTATAACAAAACAATAACACCAAAGGAACTTCAAAATCTTTGTAATAATAACTCCAGCAGCAATGATTTGATGAGTTTAAAGCATCACTGTGTGTATATGGATTAAAATACATTTATCATAGTTCCTGAATATGGTGCTGTGACCTGGGGTGGAATGCTACTGCTACACCAACTCTCGATGGTCAGTTTACCAACATTCGCTGATGTCGCAGCGTTCCTTATTTGGAGAATTAAGTAATAAAGTAACTGATCAAGATTAAACTCGTTTAATTAAACGTTAATTACACCTGATGCTAATCTCTTTGTAAATGTCAGCGACAAATTATACATTACTACTTTCAAATATTGACGCTCCTGGAATCTCTTTTCTAAAACATCTTTATTCATCAATTCAGCAACATCGCCACATGTGGGAACTGTCACTTGATGTGTTAGCGCTGCTTTGTGACATTTTGAATCCTCGTGGTTTTTGAAGCTCTTCGGTGCTTTTTTCCAATTTCTAAAACCATTTGAAATATATGCTGGATCCTTTTTATGTTCTGCAAAAAGTTTATCTTCATGTAAAACACTGTAATGGCAGAATACGCTATCTTTTTCAATGTTGTAGTGAAGCCATGGGAAGGTTTTGAACCAATGTGATTGACATTGCCTTTCACGGTTCCCGATTAACGTTTTCGGAAAATTATAATTTTCTGGAGGTCGATATATTGATGTACATGTGACTTTGATGTATCAACAAAACTATTTACAGAATTATTATTTACAGTTTTATTTACAATGCTCGAAGACTCCTCATCATTTCTAACTATCGCTGATGGAGATAACAGAATTGACATGCTCTAAAGTAATAAATTACGAATTAATTATCTGTAACAAATTAATTGAAAAAAAAGTTTGATGAATTGAAAAATTAAAAATATACATACTTTACGACTTTTTCTTTTATCGCTTTCTTAATTTTTCATATTTTTCTTTTTCGACCTTCTTGTCAAGCAATAAAAAGAATGTTTATTTAAAAAAATGATTTGAATGCAACTTTTCGTTATTATTGCGCATACTTGCACAGGTACCATAAAATATCAATTGTAATTAGCTCTCCTCCAGCGGTCTTTTTCTCTTTCTCACTCCTTCTTTTTTCGTTTCTTCAGTTTTGCATAAAAGTTAACTTTTTTTATTTTTCTTAGCAAAAAAGTCGCCGGCCCTGTTATAATGGCGCAAAAGACTATTAAAGCATTATTTTCATTATGCAGCAAAAAATAGAATGAAATAATAATAAAAAACTCGTTTTTAGAAACTTTAGATTCATTATTTTGTTGTTATCTGTGATTTTTGCCACACGAAGCAGAATCTTTAAAATTACCTGGAAAAGATAGAGAGGAGAGAGAATCAGCGCGGAGCCTGAACGTCACAAGATCAATGGTATCCAGGCTGCAACATTTAACTTCGGGAAGTTTCTATTTTCTCAAAAGCCAATAAGAATGCCTCTTCTCATTCTCAACCAATCAGTTGACAAATCTGACCACAGATAGTAAATAATTTTATCCTCATGGACTGCTTACGAACAGATTGTGTATTCTTTACGTGTGGCCAGAACGTTCCGTGGCCAAATCATCACTCTTGCTCAACCTATTCGCGCGAGAAAATAATATCAATATCATAATATTTGAATTCTGGAAAATAATATGATAGTCATAGTAAAAAGGAGGGCGCCTGAGTGGTGGTAAGATATGGCGCGATGATACGCCCGTGAGCTAATTTAAGCGGGAAATTTCTGTCCTCAGTATCACATCGTAACAAGTAAAAATCTAGCACAATAACAATGGAAAATAGTGGTCAAAAAAGAGGTATATAATTATATTTCACTGCTGGCTATTACCAAGAAATCTTTCTTAATGAAATCCAGTTCAACATTTTATTTTCAGCTTAGCAGCTAGCTAGCTAGCTAGCTATTACCCCTAGCTATACCATCATCGTAATAGGTTTCTGTGAAATAACAGTCTGATAGGCACATGACAGAGCCTATTTCGAGTCTGTCTATCATTTCCATGTCGGGCCATGGCTTAGATGAAGAGTCCTGAATGAAGTGTGTAATGCTCATTTTATGACCTACACCACATACCCATTTAGGATCTGTGCTCTACCCAGACAACTCTCTGCAACATCCAACGTCCCACACATTGTGCCATCTCCCCAATTTCCCTCACATGGCTGGAGCTAACCTACGAAAATATTCAATGGCGCCGTAGATTAGTGGTTATAGCTTTCGTACTCTGTGCGGGAAACCGGGGTTCGATTCCTCTTGACGGCGATTCAACATGGGAGAGTGAATGTTACCATAGCCCCGGGTTAACCCAAGCCATGTGAGGGAAATTGGGGAGATGGCACACTGTGTGGGCCGTTGGATGTTGCCGGGAGTTGTCTAGTAGAGCGCGGGTCCTAATTGGGTCTGCGTAGCTCAAAATGAGCATTAAATACTCTAGGACTCTCCATCTAAGCCATGGCCCCTCCTGGAAATAATAGACAGGGTATATATATCCCTCGATATTTGTGAGGCTAGCCATGTAAAATATGCACATCTATCTATCTATCTATCAGTTGCCTATATTGAATCGCCAACAAGGAGGGAAAATCCAAAAAAAATAACCTGGAACATTTAACTGTTGCATAATTTGCAGAGACGAGGGAGGGTGTTTGTTATGCTCCTCCATTACAAGCGGGGGGTCGAAGTTTTGTTAAAATTGTGTTATGTAATATTACGTTACTGGGTATGCTGCCTACCATGGGGGTCAACTAAGAAAATCTCAGGGCATGGTCGGAATGTCTGCATATTATGAATTCTCATTCGCTTGTTTTAATGTAACTACGAGTTGCCGTTTCTTTTATATAAAGTTTCATTCTCTTATTTATTCAACAGATGATATACTTTATATATAGATGCCGATAGAACCGCCGAAGTTAAGCCAACAAATATTAAGTATGCAAAGAGATTAAAGGTATTTTTGGTTACAGTGATATGTTTTCTTTAATAATTTATTTTGTCTCTTATGCTGTATTGACGTAAAGGATATATGAAAGAATATTCGAAAACAATAGAGTAATTCAGGTTATTCCATGCAATATTTATATTTCAACACACACGGTAAAGAATAACCAACAAAGTTTGATTAAAGTTAAAGTTATAAAGTTAAAGTTATATATTCATAAATTTTTTTGAATTATCAATCCACTTTCTCAAACAAACATACATAATATAACATGTAAATTGCTACAAGTTCCCAATTATATACATATATATGCATGTTAAAAAATGATTAAAAAACCAAAACCAAGGCGAAGTAATACACAATAAGAACAGACATTAAAAGGCCTAGGATCAATACACAGTAAGTAATGTAAAAATGTAAAAACACAATTAGTCTAAAACTTTTCCTTTTTCAGTTCTTTTCTTCAGAATGCAATCATGTGGGCCGTTTAATCCTTTATGTTGTGTTACTAAAGCACCAACCCAAAACTTTTCTTTTTACAATAAAAAAGAATCAACGTCACTCTTTGATAACATATTTGTGTATTCAATGCATCAACAATAACAAGTTTCAAATTTGATAATGAGTCGTCTGGACAGCCTTCAATGAATATATAGTAAAGATAAGTTATTTATATATATTTTAAGTAAAATAAAATAAAAACTATACACACACGTTTCTCAATTTATATTATTTTATTTAAAATACATATAATTTTGCTCTGCGTAAACGTATGGAGAACTTTTCTTCGAAGAATAGATAACACAAATATACACCGTATATATTTAGTAATTTTGGAATTTTAAGGGAGGGGCTCTCATTCAGGGGGAGGCACTTGTGAACTCATTGCATACTATATGTATATTTATATTGGTACAAATAAAAATAGTTTAAAAAAAGCTAATTTAGTAGGTAGATAGCATCGGATTGGATCAATAGCACATTGGGAGCAATCGCCCTGCTAGCATGAGTTCGTGAGTTCAAGTCCCACTCGATCCATATCTGTGCATCACGGAATCTAATGTACAGGTTTATACTTATCTCGCATGCACAGATGTTCCTTTAAATTAATTGTATTATTTTGGCTTGTTTGAATAATTTCAAAATGAGTGCCTCCTTCAACCACTATTTTATCAAATGAGCACCTTTTTTTGAAAATTTTAAGGGTGGTGCTCATTTAATATCTAATCAAAAGAGGGGCACTCAAACAGGGGTGTTCATTCAGTATTCCTAATCTGTTGACGAGAACATTTATTTACAGAAATGTCAGGTATGCGGTCTGGAAAATGCAGCAGCTAAAAAGGTATGCCCATGCGGTAAAAAATTTAAAAAAAAGGAAGAACGTTAGAAAGTTACATTCCGAAGGGCAAAGTAAACAGCTACTTGCAAAAGCAAATTATTCATGGAAGAGTAAGTATATATATATATTATTAAAATAATTTAAAATATATATATACATTAAAATAATATTTTTTTTCAACAATAATTAACATTTGTGTTTGTTTAGTTACTTGGTCTCCATGAAAAAGAGGGCCATCATGCGATTGTTTTATATATAAAAAAAGGCGAAAGCAACATCACCATGGATCAATATGCGACTCCTGGTTTTGCTACCCAGTACCTTGAAGGAACTGCCAGTGATTCCTTGGGAAGCTTACTGAAGCAGTCATTTAGGAATAATTTTGAAGGTATATATTGTGTTTTCACATTGTATTTTCTTGCCACAGCATAATAGTTGGACATAAACAAAGTACACATGAATGAGACTAAATTACTTCTAGAAATATGAACTATATTCAATTATCTATTCCAGCATATTTATCTACGACCTTAAAAACAGCAGCACAAGAACCCTGTACAATTCCATCTGGTAAATAAGTCTATACAGTAATACATTTCAGTAAACCACTAAATTATTAGCACAAGTCAATAACCTGATATAAAATGCAAACCTACCTTCATTATTCTGTAGCTGCTGAACGAATTGATAATGTTTCTACTGATAACCCTACAATGCAGCACACTGGGGAGTCAATGCAGGAAAGTAGTAAGTTTATACCTTAATTATTAATGAGCAGAGTCATACTGGAACAATTGGCTCAGAACATTAAAGATCATCAATAATAAGAATTTGATTCTTTTTGTGGAAGTTTAAGCGCACAGTATATTTCGCATCTCTTATTTCACAAAACTTTGGGTGGTAGATTTTAGAGTGTTTTTTATAATTGCATTATCATTTTACAGAACTTTTTATATTAATTAGCTTCAGAAGCGAGCTTTGTCATTCATTCTTCTGAACTGAATTTAAAAACAACTGTGGAGAATAATAGTTAGTATATCTTATTATTTTTATAAACATTTCTGTGTCATGATAATTTTAGTGAACTGAGAAGATTTGCAGTGTAATTTGCAATGAGTGTGTTCCTTTAACCTGGCACAATGATGAACTCATCTAGAGTTCCACAAGTGAGAATCTCACCCGAAAAACTTACAAAAATAGATATTGTCATTTAATTACAAATTGATGGTTGTTTAGAGTTAATAATGTTTAATTCATTCGAACCTTTGTGATAGATATGAGACTATGCAAATACAAAAGTGTTAGTACTTACTTGGTTCTGTATAGTGTATATATATACTTTCTTTACTGTTTTTAGGTACTGAAGAAACTTCTATAAGCTATTGCAATATAGAGAATCGTTTCTCAATCGTACCTGGCCTTATTGGTAAGTTATTTAAGCTGTATCTTCTGGATGCACCATTACTGTATTTCCAATTTTGATGCAAATTATTTTTAGAAATCCCAAAGGAAGACTTACGACCAGGAGATGTTGTTGCCGTTTATGCATCACCGAAGTCTGGTGACCATTTTTGGCTTACCAGGCTTATTTCAGTTGGAAAAACAGTGGATGGAATATGGTTTAATAAAATAGAAAGTATTTACAAATCTGGTGATAAATGCAAACTTTATTGGAAAAATATTGTAAGACCAAAGAAAGTATTTTCACGTTTATATATAATAAAACTGAAAGAACAAAGTGGAAATTTTGAACTAAGCAAAGAATGTAATGATTTTTTGCTTAGTTTATGCTCCTAATTTTTCATTGTTTAACTTTTTCTTTTAATATATATTCATAGTTACTGAATCTGATAAGATATGGGTTAAACTTTTCAACTGACCAACTAAAAATATATTGTCTACTTCCTTATTTGAGACTTATCATTCGAATAACACGTCTTTTTTAAGACACAGGTTATGCAAGGCAGGCTCAAAGTTTTTAAACATTTTGAGCCTTGTGTTTTTATGTTACATGTATGTTAATCTTCTCTTAAACTGTATATATATTTAACTGGCAGGCTGGGTTACATATATGTAACTGGGTTACATATATGTTTTCATGACATTTTTTTTGTTGCTAATTATATATTACAGCTTTAAAAAATGAGATCTCCTTGGCTTTTTTTGTTTCCTACCATCAAGCTAGCAATGATTCTTAAATGATTCTTGAATGTTCCTTAAGTTTTCCGCATTTTGAGCCTCATGTTTCTTAAACTTGTGTTTCTTAAAAGAATTGTATATATACCTTTCTACCTTCACAAAATAATTACCTTTCTATGTACATTTACAAAATAATTTTGTAATGTAAAAGTTGGCATTACATTATTTAATATATATATATATTGGAAATATCTTGTTTGCAATTTTGTTTATTTAATACAGCAAATAATAATTTAAACATGGAAGACAACAATAACAGAAAAAGAAAACATGGTGATACTTGTAAGAGACGCAAAGGAAGTCAAGGAAAAAATTGGACTAAAAATGTAAGACCGTTTTGTACATAATAATTGCAACACGCAATGTTTGCAAAAATTTTAAAATGTATGTTTATTGTTAAGACTGGCTACATTGATTCTTATAAACAGCGACACCGCAGAAATATGGATTATGTGAAGCAGTTGGAAAAAAAAGTATACACTATTAACACTATTAACATTTTTGAAGTATTTTACTTCGAGTGTTTTTAATTTTTTTTAATTTTGGTTGTTTTGATTGAATTTGCTTGTAGCTATCTCAATGGTTTGAGCTCTGTCGAACACCTGTGGCGTTATTGTATTTTTACAACGGAAAGTTATTTCATTTTGGTGAGGAAATTGTGTGTTATTATACTGAGAATTGGCGGTACATTTTTTTTCCTTACTGTGTCAAAAGAACACTAGTTTTGCTGAATCTCGTCATTTCATTTTTTTCAGGGAATGATCCGCATATGCAGGCATTCTGTGAAGATCCTGCAGTTAAAGAAAAATTTATGAAGTACTGTGGCCGTCATAATCCAACGTCTGATAATATTGACAAAGGTAATATGAATCAAATCTCCTTTCGCTCTCCAAAAAGGAAATGACCTTTTAAGTGTCAGTTAAAAAGTTCAGAATTTGTTTTCACAGTGTTCCTTTTTGAAAAGAGATTTTTTGCTTAATCGCTCAGTGCCAAATCCATTTTTTTTTCTTTGTAGATGAAGATGTGTATGTTGATTTGGTTCGTTGGGAAGAGAAGACTATACACGTTAAGCACAAATTAATACGTGACTTGGTTAAAGGATATAGTAATGTCATATTTTAACATTGATTGTTCGAAATTACAAACCACTGTATTTCAAATTTCATTTTGTTATTTTTTGGGTCAATGTACGCTCAAATTTCTTTTCATTTAGATCGCGAAAAATTAGTTGATTGGTCAAAAAATAAGCCCGAGTGGTGGCCAGATACAGTACCTTTTAGGAATCCAAGTGGGACCCCCAAAATGACCATGGTGGACTGCAATACAGTCGTAAAAACTTTTATTGCAACCTTACCAGATGATGATGATTCGTTGGAATCAAGGGAAGATGTAAGACCAGACCTTCGTAATTTTAGGTTAATTGACTAATTCGAGATAAAAAAAATGTATTATATATTCTCTCTAACTTTGTTATGAGCACAGTTTTAAGCATATTGTTTTTCTCTTTTCTTGATTTTTTGTTATATAAAACATTACAGGATTATTCGGATGCTCATTGTCAACGATTGCTGGATGACATAAAGAATCTTAATTATGCCCAAATTTACAATGATTTGTCATCAGAATTCCACATTAAACGGCCTGAGAAAAATGATGTTTGTTTATGGTATGTATTTTTTACCACTAAAGGTTTCTCGTTATCGGTATTACTTGTTACTGATGAGCGTTAAACGTTTTCTTTGTTAGGGTAAAAAAGGGTGTACCGGAAGGTATGGTCGCAATCAATGTGACACGTGATGCCACGAGCTTTTATCGTTCTCTTTCTCTATTGTTCTATGGTCACGAACGACGATGGAAGTATATGAAATTAGGCTCGATCGTTTCTGCTTTTGTAAATTTGGAGAGTATTGTGACCAAGGTAACATCTTTTCGATCTTTCTGTAATATCTGTTCATTGGCAAGTTATTTGTTAGAATTTATTTTTACGCTTTCAATTTTATTTTTATATTCCACAGATAAAAAATGGAAAAAGCGATGATGACGACGGACTTTGTAAGCAGTTAAAGATAACGTGGTGTGACAACGCAAAATTAATTCGAGATGACGTTACAGAACAACTCTATACCTCTGCCCTGAATGTCAATTATCATGCTGGTAATTATGAATAGCTACATTTTAAACATGTATTGCTACGTTACGTTATTTTTTTTAATTCTATAATTATGCTACTTTAGAAATCTTTGATGTATATTGCGCGACTATATTCACTAAGTACGCAATAAATTATATAATACATCCGTCTTGGATAAAGCGAAATGGCTTGTCGCCCGGCATCCTAAATTTTTGGTCCGATCAGGAAACGAGACTTTAAATGTGTTTGGTACTGGTATGGCTAGAATAATTTGTGTTTATCTACATTTTCATATTTATTGTTATTACAGTGGACTCTCCATAACTCGAAACCCTTTAACTCGAACCGCTCCTTAACTCGAACGAATTCGTAGGCACCGTGAAAATTTCCTAATAAACTCTCATAATCAACTCTATACTACTCGAATCTCCATAACTCGAAAATCTCCTTAAGTCGAACAATATTTTTTGTCCCTTGAAAGCATATTAGGCTATTTTCGCTTTTCATAACTCGAACAATCTGAAAATTGAAGAATTTCAGAGTTTTTTTCTGATTCGAATATTTTCTACGTGTGTTCGGCCCCTTAGATCATTCGAACGAAGTCATTCGAACGCGCCGTTCGAATGTCAAGTGGTGTGTTTACAAATATTCTTGTTTTGAAGTTCTCATTCTCATGAATAAAATGGCGTCTGTGGTACTTAGCAAAATTTCCAAAATCTCCATTACTCGAACCGCTCCATAACTCAACGATTTCTGATTCCCCGTGAGAGTTCGAGTTATGGAGAGTCCACTGTATACATTTTTATTTATTATTATTTTATTTTATATATATTATTTTCGACAGGCATGCATTATATTACATCCAAACTCAACTATGTTATGCCACTTCTTCAAAGCAACAGTTTCAATGAACGTAGAGATTGTTGGGCTGAAAGACACTGTTTGTCTTCGTCAGCTACCTCCTCTGAATTTATTATGTGTGCCTTCTGTAATCTTCAATACCATAAGAATTGTGTTGTCCCACCTCTTCGGCGCGAAAATTCATGTGGTTGTCATCGCTTACCTATTATGATGGATAGAAACAGGTGGAAAATATTTTTTACTTCTTATTACAATACATACTGTATTTAATGACGGAATGAGCTTAACCGCTTTATTATTTCATTCATAGCCTGTCATGGATTACTAAAATAGAAGTTTTCATGCCGTTCTACGATAAATATGAAAGTCAAATAGAACATATTATTGTGAGTGTGGTTTTATTTAACCATGGCAATTGTTTTCGGAGAGTTTAAGCTCTATCACTTAAAAGAATAGAGACATTAATAATAGAATAGAGACAATAGTCAAATCACTACAGTTCACTACATTTGTTTTCTTATAATCATACTTAAAACTTAATTCTTTGTATTCACTTTATTCTTCAGGATCTAATTGATACTTCGGCCTCAGTCGAAATTGTTGAAAAGTTCGATAATAATTTTGTGAGTACATTATTTAATGAATTAATGTGAATAAATTAATATTATATTAAGTATTATATTATATTTCAAAATTTTCTATTAGCGTGGTAAGCTTTGTGAACGATTAAGACTGCTATCACCTGGAATATGCGAGACAGTGCTGATTAATTTCTTACTACCAGAGGTACGTTAACCGGTTCCTTGTAATTTACATCCTTTCTAACTTGGTTTTAAGAAATATAGGGCTAAGATTATAGGTACTATAGCTAAATTGTAAAATATGAGCCAGCTAATTAAGGTTTGAAATTCAATTTTTATTTAGGTCATCGTGTATGTTGGATCGATGAAGGAAAATTGTTCGATGCTCTGTATTCGAAGGTTGTTGTCACAAGATGTATCACTTTTTGATTGATTTATATAAAGTTTTAAATATAAATATTTTCTAGAAAAGAATTGTTTACTTTTTTTCTTACATTTGTCACCACGACCTTGCGAAACAGAGACTGTGATTATAGAGATTCCCTGCCTGCTAATTCGCGAATTATTAAGAAAAATAAAAAGTAAGTTAATAAATTGACAGGACTCTTGCTGAAAAGCATTTAAAAATATAAAACAGAGGCAGACTCCATAGATTTTTGCACAAAATCGAGGAGCATCATCCAGGTTGAACCCAAAACTGTGTTTCTTATAAAAAGGAAGGGTAAATAAACTCCTGTACTTTCACGTAAGGATATTCGCAATTTTTTTTAAAAAACTTACAATTTAATTTCGCGGGTAAAAATTTGCGAGAATTTTTTGAAAGCTAAAAATATAGTTTAGAATCGTTGCTCCCTATTCATGTTCCCATACTCTTGATTATGAGATAGCTGTAGTGATTTGAATGGTCTAACGACTCTATTATTTTAAGTGGTAGAGGTTAAACCCTCTAAAGATTTGGCTGTAGCTTTACACGTAGCGAACTCTAAGAATGTATTTCGCTGTACATAGAGGTAGCTTTCATTCGTTTTCGATTTGTTTTATGTACATTGACCTTACTTCACGAACATAACCAACTTAGAGTTTCCACTAGTGAAAATCTCAATCAGCGAACTCTAAGAAGGTATTTCGCTGTACATAGAGATGGCTCTCATTCGTTTTCGATTTGTTTTATGTTCATTGACCTAACTTAACTAACATAACCAACTTAGAGTTTCCACTAGTGAAAATCTCAATCAGCGAACTCTAAGAATGTATTTCGCTGTACATAGAGATGGCTCTCATTCGTTTTCGATTTGTTTTATGTTCATTGACCTAACTTAACTAACATAACCAACTTAGAGTTTCCACTAGTGAAAATCTCAATCAGCGAACTCTAAGAATGTATTTCGCTGTACATAGAGATAGCTCTCATTCGTTTTCGATTTGTTTTATGTACATTGACCTAACTTAACGAACATAACCAACTTAGAGTTTCACGAGTGAGAATCTCAATCAGCGAACTCTAAGAATGAATTTCGCTGTAAATAGAGGTAACTCTCGTTCGTTATCGATTTGTTTTGGGTGCATTGACCTAGCTGAACGAAATTAACCAACTTAGAGTTTCCACTAGTGAGAATCTCAATCAGCGAACTCTAAGAATGTATGTCGCTGTACATAGAGATAGCTCTCATTCGTTATCGATTTGTTCTGTGTACATTGACCTAACTTAACGAACATAACCAACTTAGAGTTTCCACGAGTGAAAATCTCAATCAGCGAACTCTAAGAATGTATTTCGCTGTACATAGAGATAGCTCTCATTCGTTTTCGATTTGTTTTATGTACATTGACCCTAACTTAACGAACATAACCAACTTAGAGTTTCCACGAGTGAGAATCTTAATTAGCGAACTCTAAGAATGAATTTCGCTGTAAATAGAGGTAACTCTCGTTCGTTATCGATTTGTTTTGGGTGCATTGACCTAGCTGAACGAATTTAACCAACTTAGAGTTTCCACTAGTGAGAATCTCAATCAGCGAACTCTAAGAATGTATTTCGCTGTACATAGAGATAGCTCTCATTCGTTATCGATTTGTTTTGTGTACATTGACCTAACTTAACGAACATAACCAACTTAGAGTTTCCACGTGTGAAAATCTCAATCAGCGAACTCTAAGAATGTATTTCGCTATACATAGAGGTAACTCTCATTCGTTATCGATTTGTTTTGTGTACATTGACCTTAACTTAACGAACATAACCAAACTTAGAGTTTCCACGAGTGAAAATCTCAATCAGCGAACTCTAGGAATGTATTTCGCTATACATAGAGGTAACTCTCATTCGTTATCGATTTGTTTTGTGTGCATTGACCTAACTGAACGAACATAACCAACTTAGAGTTTCCACTAGTGAAAATCTCAATCAGTGATCTCTAAGAATAGATTTCGCTGTACATAGAGGTAGCTTTCATTCGTTTTCGATTTGTTTTATGTACATTGACCTCATAACCAACTTAGAGTTTCCACTAGTGAGAATCTCAATCAGCGAACTCTAAGAATGTATTTCCGCTGTACATAGAGGTAGCTCTCATTCGTTTTCGATTTGTTTTGTGTACATTGACCTAACTGAACGAACATAATCAACTTAGAGTTTCCACGAGTGAAAATCTCAATCAGCGAACTCTAAGAATGTAATGCGCTGTACATAGAGGTAGCTCTCATTCGTTATCGATTTGTTTTTGGTGCATTGACCTAACTGAACGAACGATAACCAACTTAGAGTTTCCACTAGTGAAAATCATCTCAATCAGCGAACTCTAAGAATGTATGTCGCTGTACATAGAGATAGCTCTCATTCGTTATCGATTTGTTTATAGTACATTGACCTCAATAACCAACTTAGAGTTTCCACTAGTGAGAATTTCAATCAGCGACTCTAAGAATGTATGTCGCTGTACATGAGATAGCTTTCATTGGTTATCGATTGTTTTGTGGTGCATTGACCTAACTTAACGAACATAACCAACTTAGAGTATCCACTAGTGAGAATTTCAATCAGCGAACTCTAAGAATGTATTTCGCTATACGTAGAGATGGCTCTCATTCGTTTTCGATTTGTTTTTGGTGCATTGACCTAACTTAACGAACAAAACCAACTTAGAGTTTCCACTAGTGAGAATCTCAATCAGCGAACTCTAAGAATGAATTTCGCTGTGCATAGAGGTAGCTCATTCGTTATCGATTTGTTTTGGGTGCATTGACCTAACTTAACGAACATAACCAAACTTAGAGTTTCCACTAGTGAGAATCTCAATCAGCGAACTCTAAGAATGTATTTCGCTATACATAGAGGTAACTCTCATTCGTTATCGATTTGTTTTGTGTGCATTGACCTTACTTAACGAACATAACCAACTTAGAGTTCCACGAGTGAGAATCTCAATCAGCGAACTCTAAGAATGTATGTCGCTATACATAGAGGTAGCTCTCATTCGTTATCGATTTGTTTTGTGTGCATTGACCTAACTAAACGAAACATAACCAACTTAGGTTTCCACTAGTGGAAATCTCAATCAGTGAACTCTAGAATGATTCGCTATACATAGAGGTAGCTCTCATTCGTTTTCGATTTGTTTA
>JASGCC010002206.1:0-29814 GCA_030067915.1 Hydractinia echinata | reverse complement strand
AACTCATTTCCCGAACGATTTTTAAAATTATTTTTTCACCACTAAAACCCATGAGACTTGTAGTTTTCAAAAATATTTTCATTTCTGATGAGACGCCGAATGAAAGCAGTTTAATCGCCGGCAACCGAAAACCGCGATTTCCCGTAAATCCGTATAGTCGAATGTATACAAAGAAAGTAAGCAGGGAGTAAACTCATTTCCCGAACGATTTTTAAAATTATTTTTTCACCACTAAAACCCATGAGACTTGTAGTTTTCAAAAATATTTTCATTTTTGATGAGACGCCGAATGAAAGCAGTTTAATCGCCGGCAACCGAAAACCCGCGATTTCCCGTAAATCCATCCCGTATAGTCGAATGTATACAAAGAAAGTAAGCAGGGAGTAAACTCATTTCCCGAACGATTTTTAAAATTATTTTTTCACCACTAAAACCCATGAGACTTGTAGTTTTCAAAAATATTTTCATTTTTGATGAGACGCCGAATGAAAGCAGTTTAATCGCCGGCAACCGAAAACCCGCGATTTCCCGTAAAATCCCGTATAGTCGAATGTATACAAAGAAAGTAAGCAGGGAGTAAACTCATTTCCCGAACGATTTTTAAAATTATTTTTTCACCACTAAAACCCATGAGACTTGTAGTTTTCAAAAATATTTTCATTTTGATGAGACGCCGAATGAAAGCAGTTTAATCGCCGGCAACCGAAAACCCGCGATTTCCCGTAAATCCCGGACTCGGCCCGTATAGTCGAATGTATACAAAGAAAGTAAGCAGGGAGTAAACTCATTTCCCGAACGATTTTTAAAATTATTTTTTCACCACTAAAACCCATGAGACTTGTAGTTTTCAAAAATATTTTCATTTTTGATGAGACGCCGAATGAAAGCAGTTTAATCGCCGGCAACCGAAAACCGCGATTTCCCGTAAATCCCGGACTCGGCCCGTATAGTCGAATGTATACAAAGAAAGTAAGCAGGGAGTAAACTCATTTCCCGAACGATTTTTAAAATTATTTTTTCACCACTAAAACCCATGAGACTTGTAGTTTTCAAAAATATTTTCATTTTTGATGAGACGCCGAATGAAAGCAGTTTAATCGCGGCAACCGAAAACCCGCGATTTCCCGTAAATAATCCCGTATAGTCGAATGTATACAAAGAAAGTAAGCAGGGAGTAAACTCATTTCCCGAACGATTTTTAAAATTATTTTTTCACCACTAAAACCCATGAGACTTGTAGTTTTCAAAAATATTTTCATTTTGATGAGACGCCGAATGAAAGCAGTTTAATCGCCGGCAACCGAAAACCGCGATTTCCCGTAAATCCCGTATAGTCGAATGTATACAAAGAAAGTAAGCAGGGAGTAAACTCATTTCCCGAACGATTTTTAAAATTATTTTTTCACCACTAAAACCCATGAGACTTGTAGTTTTCAAAAATATTTTCATTTTGATGAGACGCCGAATGAAAGCAGTTTAATCGCCGGCAACCGAAAACCCGCGATTTCCCGTAAATCCGGACTCCGTATAGTCGAATGTATACAAAGAAAGTAAGCAGGGAGTAAACTCATTTCCCGAACGATTTTTAAAATTATTTTTTCACCACTAAAACCCATGAGACTTGTAGTTTTCAAAAATATTTTCATTTGATGAGACGCCGAATGAAAGCAGTTTAATCGCCGGCAACCGAAAACCCGCGATTTCCCGTAAATCCGGACTCGGCCCGTATAGTCGAATGTATACAAAGAAAGTAAGCAGGGAGTAAACTCATTTCCCGAACGATTTTTAAAATTATTTTTTCACCACTAAAACCCATGAGACTTGTAGTTTTCAAAAATATTTTCATTTTTGATGAGACGCCGAATGAAAGCAGTTTAATCGCCGGCAACCGAAAACCCGCGATTTCCCGTAAATCCCGTATAGTCGAATGTATACAAAGAAAGTAAGCAGGGAGTAAACTCATTTCCCGAACGATTTTTAAAATTATTTTTTCACCACTAAAACCCATGAGACTTGTAGTTTTCAAAAATATTTTCATTTTGATGAGACGCCGAATGAAAGCAGTTTAATCGCCGGCAACCGAAAACCCGCGATTTCCCGTAAATCCCGTATAGTCGAATGTATACAAAGAAAGTAAGCAGGAGTAAACTCATTTCCCGAACGATTTTTAAAATTATTTTTTCACCACTAAAACCCATGAGACTTGTAGTTTTCAAAAATATTTTCATTTTGATGAGACGCCGAATGAAAGCAGTTTAATCGCCGGCAACCGAAAACCCGCGATTTCCCGTAAATCCCGTATAGTCGAATGTATACAAAGAAAGTAAGCAGGGAGTAAACTCATTTCCCGAACGATTTTTAAAATTATTTTTTCACCACTAAAACCCATGAGACTTGTAGTTTTCAAAAATATTTTCATTTTTGATGAGACGCCGAATGAAAGCAGTTTAATCGCCGGCAACCGAAAACCCGCGATTTCCCGTAAATCCCGTATAGTCGAATGTATACAAAGAAAGTAAGCAGGGAGTAAACTCATTTCCCGAACGATTTTTAAAATTATTTTTTCACCACTAAAACCCATGAGACTTGTAGTTTTCAAAAATATTTTCATTTTGATGAGACGCCGAATGAAAGCAGTTTAATCGCCGGCAACCGAAAACCCGCGATTTCCCGTAAATCCCGTATAGTCGAATGTATACAAAGAAAGTAAGCAGGGAGTAAACTCATTTCCCGAACGATTTTTAAAATTATTTTTTCACCACTAAAACCCATGAGACTTGTAGTTTTCAAAAATATTTTCATTTTGATGAGACGCCGAATGAAAGCAGTTTAATCGCCGGCAACCGAAAACCCGCGATTTCCCGTAAATCCCGTATAGTCGAATGTATACAAAGAAAGTAAGCAGGGAGTAAACTCATTTCCCGAACGATTTTTAAAATTATTTTTTCACCACTAAAACCCATGAGACTTGTAGTTTTCAAAAATATTTTCATTTTGATGAGACGCCGAATGAAAGCAGTTTAATCGCCGGCAACCGAAAACCCGCGATTTCCCGTAAATCCCGTATAGTCGAATGTATACAAAGAAAGTAAGCAGGGAGTAAACTCATTTCCCGAACGATTTTTAAAATTTTTTTTCACCACTAAAACCCATGAGACTTGTAGTTTTCAAAAATATTTTCATTTTGATGAGACGCCGAATGAAAGCAGTTTAATCGCCGGCAACCGAAAACCCGCGATTTCCCGTAAATCCCGTATAGTCGAATGTATACAAAGAAAGTAAGCAGGGAGTAAACTCATTTCCCGAACGATTTTTAAAATTATTTTTTCACCACTAAAACCCATGAGACTTGTAGTTTTCAAAAATATTTTCATTTTGATGAGACGCCGAATGAAAGCAGTTTAATCGCCGGCAACCGAAAACCCGCGATTTCCCGTAAATCCCGGACTCCCGTATAGTCGAATGTATACAAAGAAAGTAAGCAGGGAGTAAACTCATTTCCCGAACGATTTTTAAAATTTTTTTTCACCACTAAAACCCATGAGACTTGTAGTTTTCAAAAATATTTTCATTTTTGATGAGACGCCGAATGAAAGCAGTTTAATCGCCGGCAACCGAAAACCCGCGATTTCCCGTAAAATCCCGTATAGTCGAATGTATACAAAGAAAGTAAGCAGGGAGTAAACTCATTTCCCGAACGATTTTTAAAATTATTTTTTCACCACTAAAACCCATGAGACTTGTAGTTTTCAAAAATATTTTCATTTTGATGAGACGCCGAATGAAAGCAGTTTAATCGCCGGCAACCGAAAACCCGCGATTTCCCGTAAATCCCGGACTCGGCCCGTATAGTCGAATGTATACAAAGAAAGTAAGCAGGGAGTAAACTCATTTCCCGAACGATTTTTAAAATTATTTTTTCACCACTAAAACCCATGAGACTTGTAGTTTTCAAAAATATTTTCATTTTGATGAGACGCCGAATGAAAGCAGTTTAATCGCCGGCAACCGAAAACCCGCGATTTCCCGTAAATCCCGTATAGTCGAATGTATACAAAGAAAGTAAGCAGGGAGTAAACTCATTTCCCGAACGATTTTTAAAATTATTTTTTCACCACTAAAACCCATGAGACTTGTAGTTTTCAAAAATATTTTCATTTCTGATGAGACGCCGAATGAAAGCAGTTTAATCGCCGGCAACCGAAAACCCGCGATTTCCCGTAAATCCCGTATAGTCGAATGTATACAAAGAAAGTAAGCAGGGAGTAAACTCATTTCCCGAACGATTTTTAAAATTATTTTTTCACCACTAAAACCCATGAGACTTGTAGTTTTCAAAAATATTTTCATTTTGATGAGACGCCGAATGAAAGCAGTTTAATCGCCGGCAACCGAAAACCCGCGATTTCCCGTAAATCCCGGACTCGGCCCGTATAGTCGAATGTATACAAAGAAAGTAAGCAGGGAGTAAACTCATTTCCCGAACGATTTTTAAAATTATTTTTTCACCACTAAAACCCATGAGACTTGTAGTTTTCAAAAATATTTTCATTTTGATGAGACGCCGAATGAAAGCAGTTTAATCGCCGGCAACCGAAAACCCGCGATTTCCCGTAAATCCCGTATAGTCGAATGTATACAAAGAAAGTAAGCAGGGAGTAAACTCATTTCCCGAACGATTTTTAAAATTATTTTTTCACCACTAAAACCCATGAGACTTGTAGTTTTCAAAAATATTTTCATTTTGATGAGACGCCGAATGAAAGCAGTTTAATCGCCGGCAACCGAAAACCCGCGATTTCCCGTAAATCCCGGACTCGGCCCGTATAGTCGAATGTATACAAAGAAAGTAAGCAGGGAGTAAACTCATTTCCCGAACGATTTTTAAAATTATTTTTTCACCACTAAAACCCATGAGACTTGTAGTTTTCAAAAATATTTTCATTTTTGATGAGACGCCGAATGAAAGCAGTTTAATCGCCGGCAACCGAAAACCCGCGATTTCCCGTAAATCCCGGACTCGGCCCGTATAGTCGAATGTATACAAAGAAAGTAAGCAGGGAGTAAACTCATTTCCCGAACGATTTTTAAAATTATTTTTTCACCACTAAAACCCATGAGACGTTTTCAAAAATATTTTCATTTTTGATGAGACGCCGAATGAAAGCAGTTTAATCGCCGGCAACCGAAAACCCGCGATTTCCCGTAAATCCCGTATAGTCGAATGTATACAAAGAAAGTAAGCAGGGAGTAAACTCATTTCCCGAACGATTTTTAAAATTATTTTTTCACCACTAAAACCCATGAGACTTGTAGTTTTCAAAAATATTTTCATTTTTGATGAGACGCCGAATGAAAGCAGTTTAATCGCCGGCAACCGAAAACCCGCGATTTCCCGTAAATCCCGGACTCGGCCCGTATAGTCGAATGTATACAAAGAAAGTAAGCAGGGAGTAAACTCATTTCCCGAACGATTTTTAAAATTATTTTTTCACCACTAAAACCCATGAGACTTGTAGTTTTCAAAAATATTTTCATTTTTGATGAGACGCCGAATGAAAGCAGTTTAATCGCCGGCAACCGAAAACCCGCGATTTCCCGTAAATCCGGACTCGGCCCGTATAGTCGAATGTATACAAAGAAAGTAAGCAGGGAGTAAACTCATTTCCCGAACGATTTTTAAAATTATTTTTTCACCACTAAAACCCATGAGACTTGTAGTTTTCAAAAATATTTTCATTTCTGATGAGACGCCGAATGAAAGCAGTTTAATCGCCGGCAACCGAAAACCCGCGATTTCCCGTAAATCCCGTATAGTCGAATGTATACAAAGAAAGTAAGCAGGGAGTAAACTCATTTCCCGAACGATTTTTAAAATTATTTTTTCACCACTAAAACCCATGAGACTTGTAGTTTTCAAAAATATTTTCATTTCTGATGAGACGCCGAATGAAAGCAGTTTAATCGCCGGCAACCGAAAACCCGCGATTTCCCGTAAATCCCGGACTCGGCCCGTATAGTCGAATGTATACAAAGAAAGTAAGCAGGGAGTAAACTCATTTCCCGAACGATTTTTAAAATTATTTTTTCACCACTAAAACCCATGAGACTTGTAGTTTTCAAAAATATTTTCATTTTGATGAGACGCCGAATGAAAGCAGTTTAATCGCCGGCAACCGAAAACCCGCGATTTCCCGTAAATCCCGGACTCGGCCCGTATAGTCGAATGTATACAAAGAAAGTAAGCAGGGAGTAAACTCATTTCCCGAACGATTTTTAAAATTATTTTTTCACCACTAAAACCCATGAGACTTGTAGTTTTCAAAAATATTTTCATTTTGATGAGACGCCGAATGAAAGCAGTTTAATCGCCGGCAACCGAAAACCCGCGATTTCCCGTAAATCCCGTATAGTCGAATGTATACAAAGAAAGTAAGCAGGGAGTAAACTCATTTCCCGAACGATTTTTAAAATTATTTTTTCACCACTAAAACCCATGAGACTTGTAGTTTTCAAAAATATTTTCATTTTGATGAGACGCCGAATGAAAGCAGTTTAATCGCCGGCAACCGAAAACCCGCGATTTCCCGTAAATCCCGACTCGGCCCGTATAGTCGAATGTATACAAAGAAAGTAAGCAGGGAGTAAACTCATTTCCCGAACGATTTTTAAAATTATTTTTTCACCACTAAAACCCATGAGACTTGTAGTTTTCAAAAATATTTTCATTTCTGATGAGACGCCGAATGAAAGCAGTTTAATCGCCGGCAACCGAAAACCCGCGATTTCCCGTAAATCCCGTATAGTCGAATGTATACAAAGAAAGTAAGCAGGGAGTAAACTCATTTCCCGAACGATTTTTAAAATTATTTTTTCACCACTAAAACCCATGAGACTTGTAGTTTTCAAAAATATTTTCATTTTGATGAGACGCCGAATGAAAGCAGTTTAATCGCCGGCAACCGAAAACCCGCGATTTCCCGTAAATCCCGGACTCGGCCCGTATAGTCGAATGTATACAAAGAAAGTAAGCAGGGAGTAAACTCATTTCCCGAACGATTTTTAAAATTATTTTTTCACCACTAAAACCCATGAGACTTGTAGTTTTCAAAAATATTTTCATTTTTGATGAGACGCCGAATGAAAGCAGTTTAATCGCCGGCAACCGAAAACCCGCGATTTCCCGTAAATCCCGTATAGTCGAATGTATACAAAGAAAGTAAGCAGGGAGTAAACTCATTTCCCGAACGATTTTTAAAAATTTTTTCACCACTAAAACCCATGAGACTTGTAGTTTTCAAAAATATTTTCATTTGATGAGACGCCGAATGAAAGCAGTTTAATCGCCGGCAACCGAAAACCCGCGATTTCCCGTAAATCCGGACTCGGCCCGTATAGTCGAATGTATACAAAGAAAGTAAGCAGGGAGTAAACTCATTTCCCGAACGATTTTTAAAATTATTTTTTCACCACTAAAACCCATGAGACTTGTAGTTTTCAAAAATATTTGCAGTTTTGATGAGACGCCGAATGAAAGCAGTTTAATCGCCGGCAACCGAAAACCCGCGATTTCCCGTAAATCCCGTATAGTCGAATGTATACAAAGAAAGTAAGCAGGGAGTAAACTCATTTCCCGAACGATTTTTAAAATTATTTTTTCACCACTAAAACCCATGAGACTTGTAGTTTTCAAAAATATTTTCATTTCTGATGAGACGCCGAATGAAAGCAGTTTAATCGCCGGCAACCGAAAACCCGCGATTTCCCGTAAATCCCGGACTCGGCCCGTATAGTCGAATGTATACAAAAAGTAAGCAGGGAGTAAACTCATTTCCCGAACGATTTTTAAAATTATTTTTTCACCACTAAAACCCATGAGACTTGTAGTTTTCAAAAATATTTTCATTTTGATGAGACGCCGAATGAAAGCAGTTTAATCGCCGGCAACCGAAAACCCGCGATTTCCCGTAAATCCCGTATAGTCGAATGTATACAAAGAAAGTAAGCAGGGAGTAAACTCATTTCCCGAACGATTTTTAAAATTATTTTTTCACCACTAAAACCCATGAGACTTGTAGTTTTCAAAAATATTTTCATTTTGATGAGACGCCGAATGAAAGCAGTTTAATCGCCGGCAACCGAAAACCCGCGATTTCCCGTAAAATCCCGTATAGTCGAATGTATACAAGAAAGTAAGCAGGGAGTAAACTCATTTCCCGAACGATTTTTAAAATTATTTTTTCACCACTAAAACCCATGAGACTTGTAGTTTTCAAAAATATTTTCATTTCTGATGAGACGCCGAATGAAAGCAGTTTAATCGCCGGCAACCGAAAACCCGCGATTTCCCGTAAATCCCGGACTCGGCCCGTATAGTCGAATGTATACAAAGAAAGTAAGCAGGGAGTAAACTCATTTCCCGAACGATTTTTAAAATTATTTTTTCACCACTAAAACCCATGAGACTTGTAGTTTTCAAAAATATTTTCATTTTGATGAGACGCCGAATGAAAGCAGTTTAATCGCCGGCAACCGAAAACCCGCGATTTCCCGTAAATCCCTGACTCGGCCCGTATAGTCGAATGTATACAAAGAAAGTAAGCAGGGAGTAAACTCATTTCCCGAACGATTTTTAAAATTATTTTTTCACCACTAAAACCCATGAGACTTGTAGTTTTCAAAAATATTTTCATTTTTGATGAGACGCCGAATGAAAGCAGTTTAATCGCCGGCAACCGAAAACCCGCGATTTCCCGTAAATCCCGGACTCGGCCCGTATAGTCGAATGTATACAAAGAAAGTAAGCAGGGAGTAAACTCATTTCCCGAACGATTTTTAAAATTATTTTTTCACCACTAAAACCCATGAGACTTGTAGTTTTCAAAAATATTTTCATTTCTGATGAGACGCCGAATGAAAGCAGTTTAATCCGGCAACCGAAAACCCGCGATTTCCCGTAAAACTCCCGTATAGTCGAATGTATACAAAGAAAGTAAGCAGGGAGTAAACTCATTTCCCGAACGATTTTTAAAATTATTTTTTCACCACTAAAACCCATGAGACTTGTAGTTTTCAAAAATATTTTCATTTTGATGAGACGCCGAATGAAAGCAGTTTAATCGCCGGCAACCGAAAACCCGCGATTTCCCGTAAATCCCGGACTCGGCCCGTATAGTCGAATGTATACAAAGAAAGTAAGCAGGGAGTAAACTCATTTCCCGAACGATTTTTAAAATTATTTTTTCACCACTAAAACCCATGAGACTTGTAGTTTTCAAAAATATTTTCATTTTGATGAGACGCCGAATGAAAGCAGTTTAATCGCCGGCAACCGAAAACCCGCGATTTCCCGTAAATCCCGGACTCGGCCCGTATAGTCGAATGTATACAAAGAAAGTAAGCAGGGAGTAAACTCATTTCCCGAACGATTTTTAAAATTATTTTTTCACCACTAAAACCCATGAGACTTGTAGTTTTCAAAATATTTTCATTTCTGATGAGACGCCGAATGAAAGCAGTTTAATCGCCGGCAACCGAAAACCCGCGATTTCCCGTAAATCCCGGACTCGGCCCGTATAGTCGAATGTATACAAAGAAAGTAAGCAGGGAGTAAACTCATTTCCCGAACGATTTTTAAAATTATTTTTTCACCACTAAAACCCATGAGACTTGTAGTTTTCAAAAATATTTTCATTTTGATGAGACGCCGAATGAAAGCAGTTTAATCGCCGGCAACCGAAAACCCGCGATTTCCCGTAAATCCCGGACTCGCCCGTATAGTCGAATGTATACAAAGAAAGTAAGCAGGGAGTAAACTCATTTCCCGAACGATTTTTAAAATTATTTTTTCACCACTAAAACCCATGAGACTTGTAGTTTTCAAAAATATTTTCATTTTGATGAGACGCCGAATGAAAGCAGTTTAATCGCCGGCAACCGAAAACCCGCGATTTCCCGTAAATCCCGGACTCGGCCCGTATAGTCGAATGTATACAAAGAAAGTAAGCAGGGAGTAAACTCATTTCCCGAACGATTTTTAAAATTATTTTTTCACCACTAAAACCCATGAGACTTGTAGTTTTCAAAAATATTTTCATTTTGATGAGACGCCGAATGAAAGCAGTTTAATCGCCGGCAACCGAAAACCCGCGATTTCCCGTAAATCCCGGACTCGGCCCGTATAGTCGAATGTATACAAAGAAAGTAAGCAGGGAGTAAACTCATTTCCCGAACGATTTTTAAAATTATTTTTTCACCACTAAAACCCATGAGACTTGTAGTTTTCAAAAATATTTTCATTTGATGAGACGCCGAATGAAAGCAGTTTAATCGCCGGCAACCGAAAACCCGCGATTTCCCGTAAATCCCGTATAGTCGAATGTATACAAAGAAAGTAAGCAGGGAGTAAACTCATTTCCCGAACGATTTTTAAAATTATTTTTTCACCACTAAAACCCATGAGACTTGTAGTTTTCAAAAATATTTTCATTTTGATGAGACGCCGAATGAAAGCAGTTTAATCGCCGGCAACCGAAAACCCGCGATTTCCCGTAAATCCCGTATAGTCGAATGTATACAAAGAAAGTAAGCAGGGAGTAAACTCATTTCCCGAACGATTTTTAAAATTATTTTTTCACCACTAAAACCCATGAGACTTGTAGTTTTCAAAAATATTTTCATTTTGATGAGACGCCGAATGAAAGCAGTTTAATCGCCGGCAACCGAAAACCCGCGATTTCCCGTAAATCCCGGACTCGGCCCGTATAGTCGAATGTATACAAAGAAAGTAAGCAGGGAGTAAACTCATTTCCCGAACGATTTTTAAAATTATTTTTTCACCACTAAAACCCATGAGACTTGTAGTTTTCAAAAATATTTTCATTTTGATGAGACGCCGAATGAAAGCAGTTTAATCGCCGGCAACCGAAAACCCGCGATTTCCCGTAAATCCCGGACTCGGCCCGTATAGTCGAATGTATACAAAGAAAGTAAGCAGGGAGTAAACTCATTTCCCGAACGATTTTTAAAATTATTTTTTCACCACTAAAACCCATGAGACTTGTAGTTTTCAAAAATATTTTCATTTTGATGAGACGCCGAATGAAAGCAGTTTAATCGCCGGCAACCGAAAACCCGCGATTTCCCGTAAATCCCGGACTCGGCCCGTATAGTCGAATGTATACAAAGAAAGTAAGCAGGGAGTAAACTCATTTCCCGAACGATTTTTAAAATTATTTTTTCACCACTAAAACCCATGAGACTTGTAGTTTTCAAAAATATTTTCATTTTTGATGAGACGCCGAATGAAAGCAGTTTAATCGCCGGCAACCGAAAACCCGCGATTTCCCGTAAATCCCGTATAGTCGAATGTATACAAAGAAAGTAAGCAGGGAGTAAACTCATTTCCCGAACGATTTTTAAAATTATTTTTTCACCACTAAAACCCATGAGACTTGTAGTTTTCAAAAATATTTTCATTTTGATGAGACGCCGAATGAAAGCAGTTTAATCGCCGGCAACCGAAAACCCGCGATTTCCCGTAAATCCCGGACTCGGCCCGTATAGTCGAATGTATACAAAGAAAGTAAGCAGGGAGTAAACTCATTTCCCGAACGATTTTTAAAATTATTTTTTCACCACTAAAACCCATGAGACTTGTAGTTTTCAAAAATATTTTCATTTTGATGAGACGCCGAATGAAAGCAGTTTAATCGCCGGCAACCGAAAACCCGCGATTTCCCGTAAATCCCGGACTCGGCCCGTATAGTCGAATGTATACAAAGAAAGTAAGCAGGGAGTAAACTCATTTCCCGAACGATTTTTAAAATTATTTTTTCACCACTAAAACCCATGAGACTTGTAGTTTTCAAAAATATTTTCATTTTGATGAGACGCCGAATGAAAGCAGTTTAATCGCCGGCAACCGAAAACCCGCGATTTCCCGTAAATCCCGGACTCGGCCCGTATAGTCGAATGTATACAAAGAAAGTAAGCAGGGAGTAAACTCATTTCCCGAACGATTTTTAAAATTATTTTTTCACCACTAAAACCCATGAGACTTGTAGTTTTCAAAAATATTTTCATTTTGATGAGACGCCGAATGAAAGCAGTTTAATCGCCGGCAACCGAAAACCCGCGATTTCCCGTAAATCCCGGACTCGGCCCGTATAGTCGAATGTATACAAAGAAAGTAAGCAGGGAGTAAACTCATTTCCCGAACGATTTTTAAAATTATTTTTTCACCACTAAAACCCATGAGACTTGTAGTTTTCAAAAATATTTTCATTTCTGATGAGACGCCGAATGAAAGCAGTTTAATCGCCGGCAACCGAAAACCCGCGATTTCCCGTAAATCCCGGACTCGGCCCGTATAGTCGAATGTATACAAAGAAAGTAAGCAGGGAGTAAACTCATTTCCCGAACGATTTTTAAAATTATTTTTTCACCACTAAAACCCATGAGACTTGTAGTTTTCAAAAATATTTTCATTTTGATGAGACGCCGAATGAAAGCAGTTTAATCCGGCAACCGAAAACCCGCGATTTCCCGTAAATCCCGGACTCGGCCCGTATAGTCGAATGTATACAAAGAAAGTAAGCAGGGAGTAAACTCATTTCCCGAACGATTTTTAAAATTATTTTTTCACCACTAAAACCCATGAGACTTGTAGTTTTCAAAAATATTTTCATTTCTGATGAGACGCCGAATGAAAGCAGTTTAATCGCCGGCAACCGAAAACCCGCGATTTCCCGTAAATCCCGGACTCGGCCCGTATAGTCGAATGTATACAAAGAAAGTAAGCAGGGAGTAAACTCATTTCCCGAACGATTTTTAAAATTATTTTTTCACCACTAAAACCCATGAGACTTGTAGTTTTCAAAAATATTTTCATTTTTGATGAGACGCCGAATGAAAGCAGTTTAATCGCCGGCAACCGAAAACCCGCGATTTCCCGTAAATCCCGTATAGTCGAATGTATACAAAGAAAGTAAGCAGGGAGTAAACTCATTTCCCGAACGATTTTTAAAATTATTTTTTCACCACTAAAACCCATGAGACTTGTAGTTTTCAAAAATATTTTCATTTTGATGAGACGCCGAATGAAAGCAGTTTAATCGGCAACCGAAAACCCGCGATTTCCCGTAAATCCCGGACTCCCGTATAGTCGAATGTATACAAAGAAAGTAAGCAGGGAGTAAACTCATTTCCCGAACGATTTTTAAAATTATTTTTTCACCACTAAAACCCATGAGACTTGTAGTTTTCAAAAATATTTTCATTTTGATGAGACGCCGAATGAAAGCAGTTTAATCGCCGGCAACCGAAAACCCGCGATTTCCCGTAAATCCCGGACTCGGCCCGTATAGTCGAATGTATACAAAGAAAGTAAGCAGGGAGTAAACTCATTTCCCGAACGATTTTTAAAATTATTTTTTCACCACTAAAACCCATGAGACTTGTAGTTTTCAAAAATATTTTCATTTCTGATGAGACGCCGAATGAAAGCAGTTTAATCGCCGGCAACCGAAAACCCGCGATTTCCCGTAAATCCCGGACTCGGCCCGTATAGTCGAATGTATACAAAGAAAGTAAGCAGGGAGTAAACTCATTTCCCGAACGATTTTTAAAATTATTTTTTCACCACTAAAACCCATGAGACTTGTAGTTTTCAAAAATATTTTCATTTTGATGAGACGCCGAATGAAAGCAGTTTAATCGCCGGCAACCGAAAACCCGCGATTTCCCGTAAATCCCGGACTCGGCCCGTATAGTCGAATGTATACAAAGAAAGTAAGCAGGGAGTAAACTCATTTCCCGAACGATTTTTAAAATTATTTTTTCACCACTAAAACCCATGAGACTTGTAGTTTTCAAAAATATTTTCATTTTTGATGAGACGCCGAATGAAAGCAGTTTAATCGCCGGCAACCGAAAACCCGCGATTTCCCGTAAATCCCGGACTCGGCCCGTATAGTCGAATGTATACAAAGAAAGTAAGCAGGGAGTAAACTCATTTCCCGAACGATTTTTAAAATTATTTTTTCACCACTAAAACCCATGAGACTTGTAGTTTTCAAAAATATTTTCATTTTGATGAGACGCCGAATGAAAGCAGTTTAATCGCCGGCAACCGAAAACCCGCGATTTCCCGTAAATCCCGGACTCGGCCCGTATAGTCGAATGTATACAAAGAAAGTAAGCAGGGAGTAAACTCATTTCCCGAACGATTTTTAAAATTATTTTTTCACCACTAAAACCCATGAGACTTGTAGTTTTCAAAAATATTTTCATTTCTGATGAGACGCCGAATGAAAGCAGTTTAATCGCCGGCAACCGAAAACCCGCGATTTCCCGTAAATCCCGGACTCGGCCCGTATAGTCGAATGTATACAAAGAAAGTAAGCAGGGAGTAAACTCATTTCCCGAACGATTTTTAAAATTATTTTTTCACCACTAAAACCCATGAGACTTGTAGTTTTCAAAAATATTTTCATTTTGATGAGACGCCGAATGAAAGCAGTTTAATCGCCGGCAACCGAAAACCCGCGATTTCCCGTAAATCCCGGACTCGGCCCGTATAGTCGAATGTATACAAAGAAAGTAAGCAGGGAGTAAACTCATTTCCCGAACGATTTTTAAAATTATTTTTTCACCACTAAAACCCATGAGACTTGTAGTTTTCAAAAATATTTTCATTTTGATGAGACGCCGAATGAAAGCAGTTTAATCGCCGGCAACCGAAAACCCGCGATTTCCCGTAAATCCCGGACTCGGCCCGTATAGTCGAATGTATACAAAGAAAGTAAGCAGGGAGTAAACTCATTTCCCGAACGATTTTTAAAATTATTTTTTCACCACTAAAACCCATGAGACTTGTAGTTTTCAAAAATATTTTCATTTCTGATGAGACGCCGAATGAAAGCAGTTTAATCGCCGGCAACCGAAAACCCGCGATTTCCCGTAAATCCCGGACTCGGCCCGTATAGTCGAATGTATACAAAGAAAGTAAGCAGGGAGTAAACTCATTTCCCGAACGATTTTTAAAATTATTTTTTCACCACTAAAACCCATGAGACTTGTAGTTTTCAAAAATATTTTCATTTTGATGAGACGCCGAATGAAAGCAGTTTAATCGCCGGCAACCGAAAACCCGCGATTTCCCGTAAATCCCGGACTCGGCCCGTATAGTCGAATGTATACAAAGAAAGTAAGCAGGGAGTAAACTCATTTCCCGAACGATTTTTAAAATTATTTTTTCACCACTAAAACCCATGAGACTTGTAGTTTTCAAAAATATTTTCATTTTGATGAGACGCCGAATGAAAGCAGTTTAATCGCCGGCAACCGAAAACCCGCGATTTCCCGTAAATCCCGGACTCGGCCCGTATAGTCGAATGTATACAAAGAAAGTAAGCAGGGAGTAAACTCATTTCCCGAACGATTTTTAAAATTATTTTTTCACCACTAAAACCCATGAGACTTGTAGTTTTCAAAAATATTTTCATTTTGATGAGACGCCGAATGAAAGCAGTTTAATCGCCGGCAACCGAAAACCCGCGATTTCCCGTAAATCCCGGACTCGGCCCGTATAGTCGAATGTATACAAAGAAAGTAAGCAGGGAGTAAACTCATTTCCCGAACGATTTTTAAAATTATTTTTTCACCACTAAAACCCATGAGACTTGTAGTTTTCAAAAATATTTTCATTTTGATGAGACGCCGAATGAAAGCAGTTTAATCGCCGGCAACCGAAAACCCGCGATTTCCCGTAAATCCCGGACTCGGCCCGTATAGTCGAATGTATACAAAGAAAGTAAGCAGGGAGTAAACTCATTTCCCGAACGATTTTTAAAATTATTTTTTCACCACTAAAACCCATGAGACTTGTAGTTTTCAAAAATATTTTCATTTTTGATGAGACGCCGAATGAAAGCAGTTTAATCGCCGGCAACCGAAAACCCGCGATTTCCCGTAAATCCCGGACTCGGCCCGTATAGTCGAATGTATACAAAGAAAGTAAGCAGGGAGTAAACTCATTTCCCGAACGATTTTTAAAATTATTTTTTCACCACTAAAACCCATGAGACTTGTAGTTTTCAAAAATATTTTCATTTTGATGAGACGCCGAATGAAAGCAGTTTAATCGCCGGCAACCGAAAACCCGCGATTTCCCGTAAATCCCGTATAGTCGAATGTATACAAAGAAAGTAAGCAGGGAGTAAACTCATTTCCCGAACGATTTTTAAAATTATTTTTTCACCACTAAAACCCATGAGACTTGTAGTTTTCAAAAATATTTTCATTTTGATGAGACGCCGAATGAAAGCAGTTTAATCGCCGGCAACCGAAAACCCGCGATTTCCCGTAAATCCCGGACTCGGCCCGTATAGTCGAATGTATACAAAGAAAGTAAGCAGGGAGTAAACTCATTTCCCGAACGATTTTTAAAATTATTTTTTCACCACTAAAACCCATGAGACTTGTAGTTTTCAAAAATATTTTCATTTTTGATGAGACGCCGAATGAAAGCAGTTTAATCGCCGGCAACCGAAAACCCGCGATTTCCCGTAAATCCCGGACTCGGCCCGTATAGTCGAATGTATACAAAGAAAGTAAGCAGGGAGTAAACTCATTTCCCGAACGATTTTTAAAATTATTTTTTCACCACTAAAACCCATGAGACTTGTAGTTTTCAAAAATATTTTCATTTCTGATGAGACGCCGAATGAAAGCAGTTTAATCGCCGGCAACCGAAAACCCGCGATTTCCCGTAAATCCCGGACTCGGCCCGTATAGTCGAATGTATACAAAGAAAGTAAGCAGGGAGTAAACTCATTTCCCGAACGATTTTTAAAATTATTTTTTCACCACTAAAACCCATGAGACTTGTAGTTTTCAAAAATATTTTCATTTTGATGAGACGCCGAATGAAAGCAGTTTAATCGCCGGCAACCGAAAACCCGCGATTTCCCGTAAATCCCGGACTCGGCCCGTATAGTCGAATGTATACAAAGAAAGTAAGCAGGGAGTAAACTCATTTCCCGAACGATTTTTAAAATTATTTTTTCACCACTAAAACCCATGAGACTTGTAGTTTTCAAAAATATTTTCATTTTGATGAGACGCCGAATGAAAGCAGTTTAATCGCCGGCAACCGAAAACCCGCGATTTCCCGTAAATCCCGTATAGTCGAATGTATACAAAGAAAGTAAGCAGGGAGTAAACTCATTTCCCGAACGATTTTTAAAATTATTTTTTCACCACTAAAACCCATGAGACTTGTAGTTTTCAAAAATATTTTCATTTTGATGAGACGCCGAATGAAAGCAGTTTAATCGCCGGCAACCGAAAACCCGCGATTTCCCGTAAATCCCGTATAGTCGAATGTATACAAAGAAAGTAAGCAGGGAGTAAACTCATTTCCCGAACGATTTTTAAAATTATTTTTTCACCACTAAAACCCATGAGACTTGTAGTTTTCAAAAATATTTTCATTTTGATGAGACGCCGAATGAAAGCAGTTTAATCGCCGGCAACCGAAAACCCGCGATTTCCCGTAAATCCCGTATAGTCGAATGTATACAAAGAAAGTAAGCAGGGAGTAAACTCATTTCCCGAACGATTTTTAAAATTATTTTTTCACCACTAAAACCCATGAGACTTGTAGTTTTCAAAAATATTTTCATTTTGATGAGACGCCGAATGAAAGCAGTTTAATCGCCGGCAACCGAAAACCCGCGATTTCCCGTAAATCCCGGACTCGGCCCGTATAGTCGAATGTATACAAAGAAAGTAAGCAGGGAGTAAACTCATTTCCCGAACGATTTTTAAAATTATTTTTTCACCACTAAAACCCATGAGACTTGTAGTTTTCAAAAATATTTTCATTTGATGAGACGCCGAATGAAAGCAGTTTAATCGCCGGCAACCGAAAACCCGCGATTTCCCGTAAATCCCGGACTCGGCCCGTATAGTCGAATGTATACAAAGAAAGTAAGCAGGGAGTAAACTCATTTCCCGAACGATTTTTAAAATTATTTTTTCACCACTAAAACCCATGAGACTTGTAGTTTTCAAAAATATTTTCATTTTGATGAGACGCCGAATGAAAGCAGTTTAATCGCCGGCAACCGAAAACCCGCGATTTCCCGTAAATCCCGTATAGTCGAATGTATACAAAGAAAGTAAGCAGGGAGTAAACTCATTTCCCGAACGATTTTTAAAATTATTTTTTCACCACTAAAACCCATGAGACTTGTAGTTTTCAAAAATATTTTCATTTTGATGAGACGCCGAATGAAAGCAGTTTAATCGCCGGCAACCGAAAACCCGCGATTTCCCGTAAATCCCGGACTCGGCCCGTATAGTCGAATGTATACAAAGAAAGTAAGCAGGAGTAAACTCATTTCCCGAACGATTTTTAAAATTATTTTTTCACCACTAAAACCCATGAGACTTGTAGTTTTCAAAAATATTTTCATTTTGATGAGACGCCGAATGAAAGCAGTTTAATCGCCGGCAACCGAAAACCCGCGATTTCCCGTAAATCCCGTATAGTCGAATGTATACAAAGAAAGTAAGCAGGGAGTAAACTCATTTCCCGAACGATTTTTAAAATTATTTTTTCACCACTAAAACCCATGAGACTTGTAGTTTTCAAAAATATTTTCATTTTGATGAGACGCCGAATGAAAGCAGTTTAATCGCCGGCAACCGAAAACCCGCGATTTCCCGTAAATCCCGTATAGTCGAATGTATACAAAGAAAGTAAGCAGGGAGTAAACTCATTTCCCGAACGATTTTTAAAATTATTTTTTCACCACTAAAACCCATGAGACTTGTAGTTTTCAAAAATATTTTCATTTTGATGAGACGCCGAATGAAAGCAGTTTAATCGCCGGCAACCGAAAACCCGCGATTTCCCGTAAATCCCGGATCGGCCCGTATAGTCGAATGTATACAAAGAAAGTAAGCAGGGAGTAAACTCATTTCCCGAACGATTTTTAAAATTATTTTTTCACCACTAAAACCCATGAGACTTGTAGTTTTCAAAAATATTTTCATTTTTGATGAGACGCCGAATGAAAGCAGTTTAATCGCCGGCAACCGAAAACCCGCGATTTCCCGTAAATCCCGTATAGTCGAATGTATACAAAGAAAGTAAGCAGGGAGTAAACTCATTTCCCGAACGATTTTTAAAATTATTTTTTCACCACTAAAACCCATGAGACTTGTAGTTTTCAAAAATATTTTCATTTTTGATGAGACGCCGAATGAAAGCAGTTTAATCGCCGGCAACCGAAAACCCGCGATTTCCCGTAAATCCCGGACTCGGCCCGTATAGTCGAATGTATACAAAGAAAGTAAGCAGGGAGTAAACTCATTTCCCGAACGATTTTTAAAATTATTTTTTCACCACTAAAACCCATGAGACTTGTAGTTTTCAAAAATATTTTCATTTTTGATGAGACGCCGAATGAAAGCAGTTTAATCGCCGGCAACCGAAAACCCGCGATTTCCCGTAAATCCCGTATAGTCGAATGTATACAAAGAAAGTAAGCAGGGAGTAAACTCATTTCCCGAACGATTTTTAAAATTATTTTTTCACCACTAAAACCCATGAGACTTGTAGTTTTCAAAAATATTTTCATTTTGATGAGACGCCGAATGAAAGCAGTTTAATCGCCGGCAACCGAAAACCCGCGATTTCCCGTAAATCCCGTATAGTCGAATGTATACAAAGAAAGTAAGCAGGGAGTAAACTCATTTCCCGAACGATTTTTAAAATTATTTTTTCACCACTAAAACCCATGAGACTTGTAGTTTTCAAAAATATTTTCATTTCTGATGAGACGCCGAATGAAAGCAGTTTAATCGCCGGCAACCGAAAACCCGCGATTTCCCGTAAATCCCGGACTCCCGTATAGTCGAATGTATACAAAGAAAGTAAGGGAGTAAACTCATTTCCCGAACGATTTTTAAAATTATTTTTTCACCACTAAAACCCATGAGACTTGTAGTTTTCAAAAATATTTTCATTTTGATGAGACGCCGAATGAAAGCAGTTTAATCGCCGGCAACCGAAAACCCGCGATTTCCCGTATCCGGACTCGGCCCGTATAGTCGAATGTATACAAAGAAAGTAAGCAGGGAGTAAACTCATTTCCCGAACGATTTTTAAAATTATTTTTTCACCACTAAAACCCATGAGACTTGTAGTTTTCAAAAATATTTTCATTTTTGATGAGACGCCGAATGAAAGCAGTTTAATCGCCGGCAACCGAAAACCCGCGATTTCCCGTAAACCGTATAGTCGAATGTATACAAAGAAAGTAAGCAGGGAGTAAACTCATTTCCCGAACGATTTTTAAAATTATTTTTTCACCACTAAAACCCATGAGACTTGTAGTTTTCAAAAATATTTTCATTTTTGATGAGACGCCGAAGAAAGCAGTTTAATCGCCGGCAACCGAAAACCCGCGATTTCCCGTAAATCCCGTATAGTCGAATGTATACAAAGAAAGTAAGCAGGGAGTAAACTCATTTCCCGAACGATTTTTAAAATTATTTTTTCACCACTAAAACCCATGAGACTTGTAGTTTTCAAAAATATTTTCATTTTGATGAGACGCCGAATGAAAGCAGTTTAATCGCCGGCAACCGAAAACCCGCGATTTCCCGTAAATCCCGGACTCGGCCGTATAGTCGAATGTATACAAAGAAAGTAAGCAGGGAGTAAACTCATTTCCCGAACGATTTTTAAAATTATTTTTTCACCACTAAAACCCATGAGACTTGTAGTTTTCAAAAATATTTTCATTTTGATGAGACGCCGAATGAAAGCAGTTTAATCGCCGGCAACCGAAAACCCGCGATTTCCCGTAAATCCCTCGTATAGTCGAATGTATACAAAGAAAGTAAGCAGGGAGTAAACTCATTTCCCGAACGATTTTTAAAATTATTTTTTCACCACTAAAACCCATGAGACTTGTAGTTTTCAAAAATATTTTCATTTTGATGAGACGCCGAATGAAAGCAGTTTAATCGCCGGCAACCGAAAACCCGCGATTTCCCGTAAATCCCGGACTCGGCCCGTATAGTCGAATGTATACAAAGAAAGTAAGCAGGGAGTAAACTCATTTCCCGAACGATTTTTAAAATTATTTTTTCACCACTAAAACCCATGAGACTTGTAGTTTTCAAAAATATTTTCATTTTGATGAGACGCCGAATGAAAGCAGTTTAATCGCCGGCAACCGAAAACCCGCGATTTCCCGTAAATCCCGTGTATAGTCGAATGTATACAAAGAAAGTAAGCAGGGAGTAAACTCATTTCCCGAACGATTTTTAAAATTATTTTTTCACCACTAAAACCCATGAGACTTGTAGTTTTCAAAAATATTTTCATTTTTGATGAGACGCCGAATGAAAGCAGTTTAATCGCCGGCAACCGAAAACCCGCGATTTCCCGTAAATCCCGTATAGTCGAATGTATACAAAGAAAGTAAGCAGGGAGTAAACTCATTTCCCGAACGATTTTTAAAATTATTTTTTCACCACTAAAACCCATGAGACTTGTAGTTTTCAAAAATATTTTCATTTTGATGAGACGCCGAATGAAAGCAGTTTAATCGCCGGCAACCGAAAACCCGCGATTTCCCGTAAATCCCGACTATAGTCGAATGTATACAAAGAAAGTAAGCAGGGAGTAAACTCATTTCCCGAACGATTTTTAAAATTATTTTTTCACCACTAAAACCCATGAGACTTGTAGTTTTCAAAAATATTTTCATTTTGATGAGACGCCGAATGAAAGCAGTTTAATCGCCGGCAACCGAAAACCCGCGATTTCCCGTAAATCCCGTATAGTCGAATGTATACAAAGAAAGTAAGCAGGGAGTAAACTCATTTCCCGAACGATTTTTAAAATTATTTTTTCACCACTAAAACCCATGAGACTTGTAGTTTTCAAAAATATTTTCATTTTGATGAGACGCCGAATGAAAGCAGTTTAATCGCCGGCAACCGAAAACCCGCGATTTCCCGTAAATCCCGTATAGTCGAATGTATACAAAGAAAGTAAGCAGGGAGTAAACTCATTTCCCGAACGATTTTTAAAATTATTTTTTCACCACTAAAACCCATGAGACTTGTAGTTTTCAAAAATATTTTCATTTTGATGAGACGCCGAATGAAAGCAGTTTAATCGCCGGCAACCGAAAACCCGCGATTTCCCGTAAATCCCGTATAGTCGAATGTATACAAAGAAAGTAAGCAGGGAGTAAACTCATTTCCCGAACGATTTTTAAAATTATTTTTTCACCACTAAAACCCATGAGACTTGTAGTTTTCAAAAATATTTTCATTTTGATGAGACGCCGAATGAAAGCAGTTTAATCGCCGGCAACCGAAAACCCGCGATTTCCCGTAAATCCCTCGTATAGTCGAATGTATACAAAGAAAGTAAGCAGGGAGTAAACTCATTTCCCGAACGATTTTTAAAATTATTTTTTCACCACTAAAACCCATGAGACTTGTAGTTTTCAAAAATATTTTCATTTTGATGAGACGCCGAATGAAAGCAGTTTAATCGCCGGCAACCGAAAACCCGCGATTTCCCGTAAATCCCGTCGGTATAGTCGAATGTATACAAAGAAAGTAAGCAGGGAGTAAACTCATTTCCCGAACGATTTTTAAAATTATTTTTTCACCACTAAAACCCATGAGACTTGTAGTTTTCAAAAATATTTTCATTTTGATGAGACGCCGAATGAAAGCAGTTTAATCGCCGGCAACCGAAAACCCGCGATTTCCCGTAAATCCCGGACTCGGCCCGTATAGTCGAATGTATACAAAGAAAGTAAGCAGGGAGTAAACTCATTTCCCGAACGATTTTTAAAATTATTTTTTCACCACTAAAACCCATGAGACTTGTAGTTTTCAAAAATATTTTCATTTTGATGAGACGCCGAATGAAAGCAGTTTAATCGCCGGCAACCGAAAACCCGCGATTTCCCGTAAATCCCGTATAGTCGAATGTATACAAAGAAAGTAAGCAGGGAGTAAACTCATTTCCCGAACGATTTTTAAAATTATTTTTTCACCACTAAAACCCATGAGACTTGTAGTTTTCAAAAATATTTTCATTTTGATGAGACGCCGAATGAAAGCAGTTTAATCGCCGGCAACCGAAAACCCGCGATTTCCCGTAAATCCCGTATAGTCGAATGTATACAAAGAAAGTAAGCAGGGAGTAAACTCATTTCCCGAACGATTTTTAAAATTATTTTTTCACCACTAAAACCCATGAGACTTGTAGTTTTCAAAAATATTTTCATTTCTGATGAGACGCCGAATGAAAGCAGTTTAATCGCCGGCAACCGAAAACCCGCGATTTCCCGTAAATCCCGTATAGTCGAATGTATACAAAGAAAGTAAGCAGGGAGTAAACTCATTTCCCGAACGATTTTTAAAATTATTTTTTCACCACTAAAACCCATGAGACTTGTAGTTTTCAAAAATATTTTCATTTTGATGAGACGCCGAATGAAAGCAGTTTAATCGCCGGCAACCGAAAACCCGCGATTTCCCGTAAATCCCGTATAGTCGAATGTATACAAAGAAAGTAAGCAGGGAGTAAACTCATTTCCCGAACGATTTTTAAAATTATTTTTTCACCACTAAAACCCATGAGACTTGTAGTTTTCAAAAATATTTTCATTTTGATGAGACGCCGAATGAAAGCAGTTTAATCGCCGGCAACCGAAAACCCGCGATTTCCCGTAAATCCGGACCGCCCGTATAGTCGAATGTATACAAAGAAAGTAAGCAGGGAGTAAACTCATTTCCCGAACGATTTTTAAAATTATTTTTTCACCACTAAAACCCATGAGACTTGTAGTTTTCAAAAATATTTTCATTTTGATGAGACGCCGAATGAAAGCAGTTTAATCGCCGGCAACCGAAAACCCGCGATTTCCCGTAAATCCCGTATAGTCGAATGTATACAAAGAAAGTAAGCAGGGAGTAAACTCATTTCCCGAACGATTTTTAAAATTATTTTTTCACCACTAAAACCCATGAGACTTGTAGTTTTCAAAAATATTTTCATTTTGATGAGACGCCGAATGAAAGCAGTTTAATCGCCGGCAACCGAAAACCCGCGATTTCCCGTAAATCCCGGACTCGGCCGTATAGTCGAATGTATACAAAGAAAGTAAGCAGGGAGTAAACTCATTTCCCGAACGATTTTTAAAATTATTTTTTCACCACTAAAACCCATGAGACTTGTAGTTTTCAAAAATATTTTCATTTTGATGAGACGCCGAATGAAAGCAGTTTAATCGCCGGCAACCGAAAACCCGCGATTTCCCGTAAATCCCGTATAGTCGAATGTATACAAAGAAAGTAAGCAGGGAGTAAACTCATTTCCCGAACGATTTTTAAAATTATTTTTTCACCACTAAAACCCATGAGACTTGTAGTTTTCAAAAATATTTTCATTTTTGATGAGACGCCGAATGAAAGCAGTTTAATCGCCGGCAACCGAAAACCCGCGATTTCCCGTAAATCCCGTATAGTCGAATGTATACAAAGAAAGTAAGCAGGGAGTAAACTCATTTCCCGAACGATTTTTAAAATTATTTTTTCACCACTAAAACCCATGAGACTTGTAGTTTTCAAAAATATTTTCATTTTGATGAGACGCCGAATGAAAGCAGTTTAATCGCCGGCAACCGAAAACCCGCGATTTCCCGTAAATCCCCGTATAGTCGAATGTATACAAAGAAAGTAAGCAGGGAGTAAACTCATTTCCCGAACGATTTTTAAAATTATTTTTTCACCACTAAAACCCATGAGACTTGTAGTTTTCAAAAATATTTTCATTTTGATGAGACGCCGAATGAAAGCAGTTTAATCGCCGGCAACCGAAAACCCGCGATTTCCCGTAAATCCCGGACTCGGCCCGTATAGTCGAATGTATACAAAGAAAGTAAGCAGGGAGTAAACTCATTTCCCGAACGATTTTTAAAATTATTTTTTCACCACTAAAACCCATGAGACTTGTAGTTTTCAAAAATATTTTCATTTTGATGAGACGCCGAATGAAAGCAGTTTAATCGCCGGCAACCGAAAACCCGCGATTTCCCGTAAATCCGGACTCGGCCCGTATAGTCGAATGTATACAAAGAAAGTAAGCAGGGAGTAAACTCATTTCCCGAACGATTTTTAAAATTATTTTTTCACCACTAAAACCCATGAGACTTGTAGTTTTCAAAAATATTTTCATTTTGATGAGACGCCGAATGAAAGCAGTTTAATCGCCGGCAACCGAAAACCCGCGATTTCCCGTAAATCCCGACTCGGCCCGTATAGTCGAATGTATACAAAGAAAGTAAGCAGGGAGTAAACTCATTTCCCGAACGATTTTTAAAATTATTTTTTCACCACTAAAACCCATGAGACTTGTAGTTTTCAAAAATATTTTCATTTTTGATGAGACGCCGAATGAAAGCAGTTTAATCGCCGGCAACCGAAAACCCGCGATTTCCCGTAAATCCCGTATAGTCGAATGTATACAAAGAAAGTAAGCAGGGAGTAAACTCATTTCCCGAACGATTTTTAAAATTATTTTTTCACCACTAAAACCCATGAGACTTGTAGTTTTCAAAAATATTTTCATTTTGATGAGACGCCGAATGAAAGCAGTTTAATCGCCGGCAACCGAAAACCCGCGATTTCCCGTAAATCCCGTATAGTCGAATGTATACAAAGAAAGTAAGCAGGGAGTAAACTCATTTCCCGAACGATTTTTAAAATTATTTTTTCACCACTAAAACCCATGAGACTTGTAGTTTTCAAAAATATTTTCATTTTGATGAGACGCCGAATGAAAGCAGTTTAATCGCCGGCAACCGAAAACCCGCGATTTCCCGTAAATCCCGTATAGTCGAATGTATACAAAGAAAGTAAGCAGGGAGTAAACTCATTTCCCGAACGATTTTTAAAATTATTTTTTCACCACTAAAACCCATGAGACTTGTAGTTTTCAAAAATATTTTCATTTTTGATGAGACGCCGAATGAAAGCAGTTTAATCGCCGGCAACCGAAAACCCGCGATTTCCCGTAAATCCCGTATAGTCGAATGTATACAAAGAAAGTAAGCAGGGAGTAAACTCATTTCCCGAACGATTTTTAAAATTATTTTTTCACCACTAAAACCCATGAGACTTGTAGTTTTCAAAAATATTTTCATTTTGATGAGACGCCGAATGAAAGCAGTTTAATCGCCGGCAACCGAAAACCCGCGATTTCCCGTAAATCCGGACGCCCGTATAGTCGAATGTATACAAAGAAAGTAAGCAGGGAGTAAACTCATTTCCCGAACGATTTTTAAAATTATTTTTTCACCACTAAAACCCATGAGACTTGTAGTTTTCAAAAATATTTTCATTTTGATGAGACGCCGAATGAAAGCAGTTTAATCGCCGGCAACCGAAAACCCGCGATTTCCCGTAAATCCCGGACTCGCCCGTATAGTCGAATGTATACAAAGAAAGTAAGCAGGGAGTAAACTCATTTCCCGAACGATTTTTAAAATTATTTTTTCACCACTAAAACCCATGAGACTTGTAGTTTTCAAAAATATTTTCATTTTTGATGAGACGCCGAATGAAAGCAGTTTAATCGCCGGCAACCGAAAACCCGCGATTTCCCGTAAATCCCGGACTCGGCCCGTATAGTCGAATGTATACAAAGAAAGTAAGCAGGGAGTAAACTCATTTCCCGAACGATTTTTAAAATTATTTTTTCACCACTAAAACCCATGAGACTTGTAGTTTTCAAAAATATTTTCATTTTGATGAGACGCCGAATGAAAGCAGTTTAATCGCCGGCAACCGAAAACCCGCGATTTCCCGTAAATCCCGGACTCGGCCCGTATAGTCGAATGTATACAAAGAAAGTAAGCAGGGAGTAAACTCATTTCCCGAACGATTTTTAAAATTATTTTTTCACCACTAAAACCCATGAGACTTGTAGTTTTCAAAAATATTTTCATTTTGATGAGACGCCGAATGAAAGCAGTTTAATCGCCGGCAACCGAAAACCCGCGATTTCCCGTAAATCCCGTCGGCCGTATAGTCGAATGTATACAAAGAAAGTAAGCAGGGAGTAAACTCATTTCCCGAACGATTTTTAAAATTATTTTTTCACCACTAAAACCCATGAGACTTGTAGTTTTCAAAAATATTTTCATTTTGATGAGACGCCGAATGAAAGCAGTTTAATCGCCGGCAACCGAAAACCCGCGATTTCCCGTAAATCCCGTATAGTCGAATGTATACAAAGAAAGTAAGCAGGGAGTAAACTCATTTCCCGAACGATTTTTAAAATTATTTTTTCACCACTAAAACCCATGAGACTTGTAGTTTTCAAAAATATTTTCATTTTGATGAGACGCCGAATGAAAGCAGTTTAATCGCCGGCAACCGAAAACCCGCGATTTCCCGTAAATCCGGACTGGCCCGTATAGTCGAATGTATACAAAGAAAGTAAGCAGGGAGTAAACTCATTTCCCGAACGATTTTTAAAATTATTTTTTCACCACTAAAACCCATGAGACTTGTAGTTTTCAAAAATATTTTCATTTTGATGAGACGCCGAATGAAAGCAGTTTAATCGCCGGCAACCGAAAACCCGCGATTTCCCGTAAATCCCGTATAGTCGAATGTATACAAAGAAAGTAAGCAGGGAGTAAACTCATTTCCCGAACGATTTTTAAAATTATTTTTTCACCACTAAAACCCATGAGACTTGTAGTTTTCAAAAATATTTTCATTTTTGATGAGACGCCGAATGAAAGCAGTTTAATCGCCGGCAACCGAAAACCCGCGATTTCCCGTAAATCCCGTATAGTCGAATGTATACAAAGAAAGTAAGCAGGGAGTAAACTCATTTCCCGAACGATTTTTAAAATTATTTTTTCACCACTAAAACCCATGAGACTTGTAGTTTTCAAAAATATTTTCATTTTGATGAGACGCCGAATGAAAGCAGTTTAATCGCCGGCAACCGAAAACCCGCGATTTCCCGTAAATCCCGTATAGTCGAATGTATACAAAGAAAGTAAGCAGGGAGTAAACTCATTTCCCGAACGATTTTTAAAATTATTTTTTCACCACTAAAACCCATGAGACTTGTAGTTTTCAAAAATATTTTCATTTTTGATGAGACGCCGAATGAAAGCAGTTTAATCGCCGGCAACCGAAAACCCGCGATTTCCCGTAAATCCCGTATAGTCGAATGTATACAAAGAAAGTAAGCAGGGAGTAAACTCATTTCCCGAACGATTTTTAAAATTATTTTTTCACCACTAAAACCCATGAGACTTGTAGTTTTCAAAAATATTTTCATTTTGATGAGACGCCGAATGAAAGCAGTTTAATCGCCGGCAACCGAAAACCCGCGATTTCCCGTAAATCCCGACTCCCGTATAGTCGAATGTATACAAAGAAAGTAAGCAGGGAGTAAACTCATTTCCCGAACGATTTTTAAAATTATTTTTTCACCACTAAAACCCATGAGACTTGTAGTTTTCAAAAATATTTTCATTTTGATGAGACGCCGAAGAAAGCAGTTTAATCGCCGGCAACCGAAAACCCGCGATTTCCCGTAAATCCCGTATAGTCGAATGTATACAAAGAAAGTAAGCAGGGAGTAAACTCATTTCCCGAACGATTTTTAAAATTATTTTTTCACCACTAAAACCCATGAGACTTGTAGTTTTCAAAAATATTTTCATTTTGATGAGACGCCGAATGAAAGCAGTTTAATCGCCGGCAACCGAAAACCCGCGATTTCCCGTAAATCCCGTATAGTCGAATGTATACAAAGAAAGTAAGCAGGGAGTAAACTCATTTCCCGAACGATTTTTAAAATTATTTTTTCACCACTAAAACCCATGAGACTTGTAGTTTTCAAAAATATTTTCATTTTTGATGAGACGCCGAATGAAAGCAGTTTAATCGCCGGCAACCGAAAACCCGCGATTTCCCGTAAATCCCGTATAGTCGAATGTATACAAAGAAAGTAAGCAGGGAGTAAACTCACTTCCCGAACGATTTTTAAAATTATTTTTTCACCACTAAAACCCATGAGACTTGTAGTTTTCAAAAATATTTTCATTTTGATGAGACGCCGAATGAAAGCAGTTTAATCGCCGGCAACCGAAAACCCGCGATTTCCCGTAAATCCCGTATATAGTCGAATGTATACAAAGAAAGTAAGCAGGGAGTAAACTCATTTCCCGAACGATTTTTAAAATTATTTTTTCACCACTAAAACCCATGAGACTTGTAGTTTTCAAAAATATTTTCATTTTTGATGAGACGCCGAATGAAAGCAGTTTAATCGCCGGCAACCGAAAACCCGCCAAATCCCGTATAGTCGAATGTATACAAAGAAAGTAAGCAGGGAGTAAACTCATTTCCCGAACGATTTTTAAAATTATTTTTTCACCACTAAAACCAATGAGACTTGTAGTTTTCAAAAATATTTTCATTTTGATGGACGCCGAATGAAAGCAGTTTAATCGCCGGCAACCGAAAACCCGCGATTTCCCGTAAATCCCGTATAGTCGAATGTATACAAAGAAAGTAAGCAGGGAGTAAACTCATTTCCCGAACGATTTTTAAAATTATTTTTTCACCACTAAAACCCATGAGACTTGTAGTTTTCAAAAATATTTTCATTTTTGATGAGACGCCGAACGAAAGCAGTTTAATCGCCGGCAACCGAAAACCCGCGATTTC
>JASGCC010002205.1:0-29815 GCA_030067915.1 Hydractinia echinata | reverse complement strand
CAACAGTTGCGTCACATATTCGTACCAACATGTATTTAGCGATATTTTTCTGATATTACTAGGTTGCATCGCTTTTAACAGTGAAACGATTGACTGTGGGACTTAATTGAACTGATTTGGACTTTGACCTTATAAATGTGATAAATGAGACAATTGGACTCCAAGAAATAACATTCTTCTTAATTTGACATGATTGCTGGAACTCAGCGATTACACTGGGCGCTGTGGTAGCGCTTTATTTAAAAATTTAGATAAATAAGTCATTTTTTACTGTGGGACCAATCCTAGCCGTTAGCGCGCGCTGAAGAAATAGAGACAGTTTCAAAAACTACATTTCATTGACTTTCTAACGGTATCAGTCCGTTTGAGTTACAACGGTTGCGTCACATATTCGTACCAACATGTATTTAGCGATATTTTTCTGATATTACTAGGTTGCATCGCTTTTAACAGTGAAACGATTGACTGTGGGACTTAATTGAACTGATTTTGGACTTTGACCTTATAAATGTGATAAATGAGACAATTGGACTCCAAGAAATAACATTCTTCTTAATTTGACATGATTGCTGGAACTCAGCGATTACACTGGGCGCTGTGGTAGCGCTTTATTTAAAAATTTAGATAAATAAGTCATTTTTTACTGTGGGACCAATCCTAGCCGTTAGCGCGCGCTGAAGAAATAGAGACAGTTTCAAAAACTACATTTCATTGACTTTCTAACGGTATCAATCCGTTTGAGTTACAACGGTTGCGTCACATATTCGTACCAACATGTATTTAGCGATATTTTTCTGATATTACTAGGTTGCATCGCTTTTAACAGTGAAACGATTGACTGTGGGACTTAATTGAACTGATTTTGGACTTTGACCTTATAAATGTGATAAATGAGACAATTGGACTCCAAGAAATAACATTCTTCTTAATTTGACATGATTGCTGGAACTCAGCGATTACACTGGGCGCTGTGGTAGCGCTTTATTTAAAAATTTAGATAAATAAGTCATTTTTTACTGTGGGACCAATCCTAGCCGTTAGCGCGCGCTGAAGAAATAGAGACAGTTTCAAAAACTACATTTCATTGACTTTCTAACGGTATCAATCCGTTTGAGTTACAACGGTTGCGTCACATATTCGTACCAACATGTATTTAGCGATATTTTTCTGATATTACTAGGTTGCATCGCTTTTAACAGTGAAACGATTGACTGTGGGACTTAATTGAACTGATTTTGGACTTTGACCTTATAAATGTGATAAATGAGACAATTGGACTCCAAGAAATAACATTCTTCTTAATTTGACATGATTGCTGGAACTCAGCGATTACACTGGGCGCTGTGGTAGCGCTTTATTTAAAAATTTAGATAAATAAGTCATTTTTACTGTGGGACCAATCCTAGCCGTTAGCGCGCGCTGAAGAAATAGAGACAGTTTCAAAAACTACATTTCATTGACTTTCTAACGGTATCAATCCGTTTGAGTTACAACGGTTGCGTCACATATTCGTACCAACATGTATTTAGCGATATTTTTCTGATATTACTAGGTTGCATCGCTTTTAACAGTGAAACGATTGACTGTGGGACTTAATTGAACTGATTTTGGACTTTGACCTTATAAATGTGATAAATGAGACAATTGGACTCCAAGAAATAACATTCTTCTTAATTTGACATGATTGCTGGAACTCAGCAATTACACTGGGCGCTGTGGTAGCGCTTTATTTAAAAATTTAGATAAATAAGTCATTTTTTACTGTGGGACCAATCCTAGCCGTTAGCGCGCGCTGAAGAAATAGAGACAGTTTCAAAAACTACATTTCATTGACTTTCTAACGGTATCAATCCGTTTGAGTTACAACGGTTGCGTCACATATTCGTACCAACATGTATTTAGCGATATTTTTCTGATATTACTAGGTTGCATCGCTTTTAACAGTGAAACGATTGACTGTGGGACTTAATTGAACTGATTTTGGACTTTGACCTTATAAATGTGATAAATGAGACAATTGGACTCCAAGAAATAACATTCTTCTTAATTTGACATGATTGCTGGAACTCAGCGATTACACTGGGCGCTGTGGTAGCGCTTTATTTAAAAATTTAGATAAATAAGTCATTTTTTACTGTGGGACCAATCCTAGCCGTTAGCGCGCGCTGAAGAAATAGAGACAGTTTCAAAAACTACATTTCATTGACTTTCTAACGGTATCAGTCCGTTTGAGTTACAACGGTTGCGTCACATATTCGTACCAACATGTATTTAGCGATATTTTTCTGATATTACTAGGTTGCATCGCTTTTAACAGTGAAACGATTGACTGTGGGACTTAATTGAACTGATTTTGGACTTTGACCTTATAAATGTGATAAATGAGACAATTGGACTCCAAGAAATAACATTCTTCTTAATTTGACATGATTGCTGGAACTCAGCGATTACACTGGGCGCTGTGGTAGCGCTTTATTTAAAAATTTAGATAAATAAGTCATTTTTTACTGTGGGACCAATCCTAGCCGTTAGCGCGCGCTGAAGAAATAGAGACAGTTTCAAAAACTACATTTCATTGACTTTCTAACGGTATCAATCCGTTTGAGTTACAACGGTTGCGTCACATATTCGTACCAACATGTATTTAGCGATATTTTTCTGATATTACTAGGTTGCATCGCTTTTAACAGTGAAACGATTGACTGTGGGACTTAATTGAACTGATTTTGGACTTTGACCTTATAAATGTGATAAATGAGACAATTGGACTCCAAGAAATAACATTCTTCTTAATTTGACATGATTGCTGGAACTCAGCGATTACACTGGGCGCTGTGGTAGCGCTTTATTTAAAAATTTAGATAAATAAGTCATTTTTTACTGTGGGACCAATCCTAGCCGTTAGCGCGCGCTGAAGAAATAGAGACAGTTTCAAAAACTACATTTCATTGACTTTCTAACGGTATCAGTCCGTTTGAGTTACAACGGTTGCGTCACATATTCGTACCAACATGTATTTAGCGATATTTTTCTGATATTACTAGGTTGCATCGCTTTTAACAGTGAAACGATTGACTGTGGGACTTAATTGAACTGATTTTGGACTTTGACCTTATAAATGTGATAAATGAGACAATTGGACTCCAAGAAATAACATTCTTCTTAATTTGACATGATTGCTGGAACTCAGCGATTACACTGGGCGCTGTGGTAGCGCTTTATTTAAAAATTTAGATAAATAAGTCATTTTTTACTGTGGGACCAATCCTAGCCGTTAGCGCGCGCTGAAGAAATAGAGACAGTTTCAAAAACTACATTTCATTGACTTTCTAACGGTATCAGTCCGTTTGAGTTACAACGGTTGCGTCACATATTCGTACCAACATGTATTTAGCGATATTTTTCTGATATTACTAGGTTGCATCGCTTTTAACAGTGAAACGATTGACTGTGGGACTTAATTGAACTGATTTTGGACTTTGACCTTATAAATGTGATAAATGAGACAATTGGACTCCAAGAAATAACATTCTTCTTAATTTGACATGATTGCTGGAACTCAGCGATTACACTGGGCGCTGTGGTAGCGCTTTATTTAAAAATTTAGATAAATAAGTCATTTTTTACTGTGGGACCAATCCTAGCCGTTAGCGCGCGCTGAAGAAATAGAGACAGTTTCAAAAACTACATTTCATTGACTTTCTAACGGTATCAGTCCGTTTGAGTTACAACGGTTGCGTCACATATTCGTACCAACATGTATTTAGCGATATTTTTCTGATATTACTAGGTTGCATCGCTTTTAACAGTGAAACGATTGACTGTGGGACTTAATTGAACTGATTTTGGACTTTGACCTTATAAATGTGATAAATGAGACAATTGGACTCCAAGAAATAACATTCTTCTTAATTTGACATGATTGCTGGAACTCAGCGATTACACTGGGCGCTGTGGTAGCGCTTTATTTAAAAATTTAGATAAATAAGTCATTTTTTACTGTGGGACCAATCCTAGCCGTTAGCGCGCGCTGAAGAAATAGAGACAGTTTCAAAAACTACATTTCATTGACTTTCTAACGGTATCAATCCGTTTGAGTTACAACGGTTGCGTCACATATTCGTACCAACATGTATTTAGCGATATTTTTCTGATATTACTAGGTTGCATCGCTTTTAACAGTGAAACGATTGACTGTGGGACTTAATTGAACTGATTTTGGACTTTGACCTTATAAATGTGATAAATGAGACAATTGGACTCCAAGAAATAACATTCTTCTTAATTTGACATGATTGCTGGAACTCAGCGATTACACTGGGCGCTGTGGTAGCGCTTTATTTAAAAATTTAGATAAATAAGTCATTTTTTACTGTGGGACCAATCCTAGCCGTTAGCGCGCGCTGAAGAAATAGAGACAGTTTCAAAAACTACATTTCATTGACTTTCTAACGGTATCAGTCCGTTTGAGTTACAACGGTTGCGTCACATATTCGTACCAACATGTATTTAGCGATATTTTTCTGATATTACTAGGTTGCATCGCTTTTAACAGTGAAACGATTGACTGTGGGACTTAATTGAACTGATTTTGGACTTTGACCTTATAAATGTGATAAATGAGACAATTGGACTCCAAGAAATAACATTCTTCTTAATTTGACATGATTGCTGGAACTCAGCGATTACACTGGGCGCTGTGGTAGCGCTTTATTTAAAAATTTAGATAAATAAGTCATTTTTTACTGTGGGACCAATCCTAGCCGTTAGCGCGCGCTGAAGAAATAGAGACAGTTTCAAAAACTACATTTCATTGACTTTCTAACGGTATCAGTCCGTTTGAGTTACAACGGTTGCGTCACATATTCGTACCAACATGTATTTAGCGATATTTTTCTGATATTACTAGGTTGCATCGCTTTTAACAGTGAAACGATTGACTGTGGGACTTAATTGAACTGATTTTGGACTTTGACCTTATAAATGTGATAAATGAGACAATTGGACTCCAAGAAATAACATTCTTCTTAATTTGACATGATTGCTGGAACTCAGCGATTACACTGGGCGCTGTGGTAGCGCTTTATTTAAAAATTTAGATAAATAAGTCATTTTTTACTGTGGGACCAATCCTAGCCGTTAGCGCGCGCTGAAGAAATAGAGACAGTTTCAAAAACTACATTTCATTGACTTTCTAACGGTATCAATCCGTTTGAGTTACAACGGTTGCGTCACATATTCGTACCAACATGTATTTAGCGATATTTTTCTGATATTACTAGGTTGCATCGCTTTTAACAGTGAAACGATTGACTGTGGGACTTAATTGAACTGATTTTGGACTTTGACCTTATAAATGTGATAAATGAGACAATTGGACTCCAAGAAATAACATTCTTCTTAATTTGACATGATTGCTGGAACTCAGCGATTACACTGGGCGCTGTGGTAGCGCTTTATTTAAAAATTTAGATAAATAAGTCATTTTTTACTGTGGGACCAATCCTAGCCGTTAGCGCGCGCTGAAGAAATAGAGACAGTTTCAAAAACTACATTTCATTGACTTTCTAACGGTATCAGTCCGTTTGAGTTACAACGGTTGCGTCACATATTCGTACCAACATGTATTTAGCGATATTTTTCTGATATTACTAGGTTGCATCGCTTTTAACAGTGAAACGATTGACTGTGGGACTTAATTGAACTGATTTTGGACTTTGACCTTATAAATGTGATAAATGAGACAATTGGACTCCAAGAAATAACATTCTTCTTAATTTGACATGATTGCTGGAACTCAGCGATTACACTGGGCGCTGTGGTAGCGCTTTATTTAAAAATTTAGATAAATAAGTCATTTTTACTGTGGGACCAATCCTAGCCGTTAGCGCGCGCTGAAGAAATAGAGACAGTTTCAAAAACTACATTTCATTGACTTTCTAACGGTATCAATCCGTTTGAGTTACAACGGTTGCGTCACATATTCGTACCAACATGTATTTAGCGATATTTTTCTGATATTACTAGGTTGCATCGCTTTTAACAGTGAAACGATTGACTGTGGGACTTAATTGAACTGATTTTGGACTTTGACCTTATAAATGTGATAAATGAGACAATTGGACTCCAAGAAATAACATTCTTCTTAATTTGACATGATTGCTGGAACTCAGCGATTACACTGGGCGCTGTGGTAGCGCTTTATTTAAAAATTTAGATAAATAAGTCATTTTTTACTGTGGGACCAATCCTAGCCGTTAGCGCGCGCTGAAGAAATAGAGACAGTTTCAAAAACTACATTTCATTGACTTTCTAACGGTATCAATCCGTTTGAGTTACAACGGTTGCGTCACATATTCGTACCAACATGTATTTAGCGATATTTTTCTGATATTACTAGGTTGCATCGCTTTTAACAGTGAAACGATTGACTGTGGGACTTAATTGAACTGATTTTGGACTTTGACCTTATAAATGTGATAAATGAGACAATTGGACTCCAAGAAATAACATTCTTCTTAATTTGACATGATTGCTGGAACTCAGCGATTACACTGGGCGCTGTGGTAGCGCTTTATTTAAAAATTTAGATAAATAAGTCATTTTTTACTGTGGGACCAATCCTAGCCGTTAGCGCGCGCTGAAGAAATAGAGACAGTTTCAAAAACTACATTTCATTGACTTTCTAACGGTATCAATCCGTTTGAGTTACAACGGTTGCGTCACATATTCGTACCAACATGTATTTAGCGATATTTTTCTGATATTACTAGGTTGCATCGCTTTTAACAGTGAAACGATTGACTGTGGGACTTAATTGAACTGATTTTGGACTTTGACCTTATAAATGTGATAAATGAGACAATTGGACTCCAAGAAATAACATTCTTCTTAATTTGACATGATTGCTGGAACTCAGCGATTACACTGGGCGCTGTGGTAGCGCTTTATTTAAAAATTTAGATAAATAAGTCATTTTTTACTGTGGGACCAATCCTAGCCGTTAGCGCGCGCTGAAGAAATAGAGACAGTTTCAAAAACTACATTTCATTGACTTTCTAACGGTATCAGTCCGTTTGAGTTACAACGGTTGCGTCACATATTCGTACCAACATGTATTTAGCGATATTTTTCTGATATTACTAGGTTGCATCGCTTTTAACAGTGAAACGATTGACTGTGGGACTTAATTGAACTGATTTTGGACTTTGACCTTATAAATGTGATAAATGAGACAATTGGACTCCAAGAAATAACATTCTTCTTAATTTGACATGATTGCTGGAACTCAGCGATTACACTGGGCGCTGTGGTAGCGCTTTATTTAAAAATTTAGATAAATAAGTCATTTTTTACTGTGGGACCAATCCTAGCCGTTAGCGCGCGCTGAAGAAATAGAGACAGTTTCAAAAACTACATTTCATTGACTTTCTAACGGTATCAATCCGTTTGAGTTACAACGGTTGCGTCACATATTCGTACCAACATGTATTTAGCGATATTTTTCTGATATTACTAGGTTGCATCGCTTTTAACAGTGAAACGATTGACTGTGGGACTTAATTGAACTGATTTTGGACTTTGACCTTATAAATGTGATAAATGAGACAATTGGACTCCAAGAAATAACATTCTTCTTAATTTGACATGATTGCTGGAACTCAGCGATTACACTGGGCGCTGTGGTAGCGCTTTATTTAAAAATTTAGATAAATAAGTCATTTTTTACTGTGGGACCAATCCTAGCCGTTAGCGCGCGCTGAAGAAATAGAGACAGTTTCAAAAACTACATTTCATTGACTTTCTAACGGTATCAGTCCGTTTGAGTTACAACGGTTGCGTCACATATTCGTACCAACATGTATTTAGCGATATTTTTCTGATATTACTAGGTTGCATCGCTTTTAACAGTGAAACGATTGACTGTGGGACTTAATTGAACTGATTTTGGACTTTGACCTTATAAATGTGATAAATGAGACAATTGGACTCCAAGAAATAACATTCTTCTTAATTTGACATGATTGCTGGAACTCAGCGATTACACTGGGCGCTGTGGTAGCGCTTTATTTAAAAATTTAGATAAATAAGTCATTTTTTACTGTGGGACCAATCCTAGCCGTTAGCGCGCGCTGAAGAAATAGAGACAGTTTCAAAAACTACATTTCATTGACTTTCTAACGGTATCAGTCCGTTTGAGTTACAACGGTTGCGTCACATATTCGTACCAACATGTATTTAGCGATATTTTTCTGATATTACTAGGTTGCATCGCTTTTAACAGTGAAACGATTGACTGTGGGACTTAATTGAACTGATTTTGGACTTTGACCTTATAAATGTGATAAATGAGACAATTGGACTCCAAGAAATAACATTCTTCTTAATTTGACATGATTGCTGGAACTCAGCGATTACACTGGGCGCTGTGGTAGCGCTTTATTTAAAAATTTAGATAAATAAGTCATTTTTTACTGTGGGACCAATCCTAGCCGTTAGCGCGCGCTGAAGAAATAGAGACAGTTTCAAAAACTACATTTCATTGACTTTCTAACGGTATCAGTCCGTTTGAGTTACAACGGTTGCGTCACATATTCGTACCAACATGTATTTAGCGATATTTTTCTGATATTACTAGGTTGCATCGCTTTTAACAGTGAAACGATTGACTGTGGGACTTAATTGAACTGATTTTGGACTTTGACCTTATAAATGTGATAAATGAGACAATTGGACTCCAAGAAATAACATTCTTCTTAATTTGACATGATTGCTGGAACTCAGCGATTACACTGGGCGCTGTGGTAGCGCTTTATTTAAAAATTTAGATAAATAAGTCATTTTTTACTGTGGGACCAATCCTAGCCGTTAGCGCGCGCTGAAGAAATAGAGACAGTTTCAAAAACTACATTTCATTGACTTTCTAACGGTATCAATCCGTTTGAGTTACAACGGTTGCGTCACATATTCGTACCAACATGTATTTAGCGATATTTTTCTGATATTACTAGGTTGCATCGCTTTTAACAGTGAAACGATTGACTGTGGGACTTAATTGAACTGATTTTGGACTTTGACCTTATAAATGTGATAAATGAGACAATTGGACTCCAAGAAATAACATTCTTCTTAATTTGACATGATTGCTGGAACTCAGCGATTACACTGGGCGCTGTGGTAGCGCTTTATTTAAAAATTTAGATAAATAAGTCATTTTTTACTGTGGGACCAATCCTAGCCGTTAGCGCGCGCTGAAGAAATAGAGACAGTTTCAAAAACTACATTTCATTGACTTTCTAACGGTATCAATCCGTTTGAGTTACAACGGTTGCGTCACATATTCGTACCAACATGTATTTAGCGATATTTTTCTGATATTACTAGGTTGCATCGCTTTTAACAGTGAAACGATTGACTGTGGGACTTAATTGAACTGATTTTGGACTTTGACCTTATAAATGTGATAAATGAGACAATTGGACTCCAAGAAATAACATTCTTCTTAATTTGACATGATTGCTGGAACTCAGCGATTACACTGGGCGCTGTGGTAGCGCTTTATTTAAAAATTTAGATAAATAAGTCATTTTTTACTGTGGGACCAATCCTAGCCGTTAGCGCGCGCTGAAGAAATAGAGACAGTTTCAAAAACTACATTTCATTGACTTTCTAACGGTATCAGTCCGTTTGAGTTACAACGGTTGCGTCACATATTCGTACCAACATGTATTTAGCGATATTTTTCTGATATTACTAGGTTGCATCGCTTTTAACAGTGAAACGATTGACTGTGGGACTTAATTGAACTGATTTTGGACTTTGACCTTATAAATGTGATAAATGAGACAATTGGACTCCAAGAAATAACATTCTTCTTAATTTGACATGATTGCTGGAACTCAGCGATTACACTGGGCGCTGTGGTAGCGCTTTATTTAAAAATTTAGATAAATAAGTCATTTTTTACTGTGGGACCAATCCTAGCCGTTAGCGCGCGCTGAAGAAATAGAGACAGTTTCAAAAACTACATTTCATTGACTTTCTAACGGTATCAGTCCGTTTGAGTTACAACGGTTGCGTCACATATTCGTACCAACATGTATTTAGCGATATTTTTCTGATATTACTAGGTTGCATCGCTTTTAACAGTGAAACGATTGACTGTGGGACTTAATTGAACTGATTTTGGACTTTGACCTTATAAATGTGATAAATGAGACAATTGGACTCCAAGAAATAACATTCTTCTTAATTTGACATGATTGCTGGAACTCAGCGATTACACTGGGCGCTGTGGTAGCGCTTTATTTAAAAATTTAGATAAATAAGTCATTTTTTACTGTGGGACCAATCCTAGCCGTTAGCGCGCGCTGAAGAAATAGAGACAGTTTCAAAAACTACATTTCATTGACTTTCTAACGGTATCAATCCGTTTGAGTTACAACGGTTGCGTCACATATTCGTACCAACATGTATTTAGCGATATTTTTCTGATATTACTAGGTTGCATCGCTTTTAACAGTGAAACGATTGACTGTGGGACTTAATTGAACTGATTTTGGACTTTGACCTTATAAATGTGATAAATGAGACAATTGGACTCCAAGAAATAACATTCTTCTTAATTTGACATGATTGCTGGAACTCAGCGATTACACTGGGCGCTGTGGTAGCGCTTTATTTAAAAATTTAGATAAATAAGTCATTTTTTACTGTGGGACCAATCCTAGCCGTTAGCGCGCGCTGAAGAAATAGAGACAGTTTCAAAAACTACATTTCATTGACTTTCTAACGGTATCAGTCCGTTTGAGTTACAACGGTTGCGTCACATATTCGTACCAACATGTATTTAGCGATATTTTTCTGATATTACTAGGTTGCATCGCTTTTAACAGTGAAACGATTGACTGTGGGACTTAATTGAACTGATTTTGGACTTTGACCTTATAAATGTGATAAATGAGACAATTGGACTCCAAGAAATAACATTCTTCTTAATTTGACATGATTGCTGGAACTCAGCGATTACACTGGGCGCTGTGGTAGCGCTTTATTTAAAAATTTAGATAAATAAGTCATTTTTACTGTGGGACCAATCCTAGCCGTTAGCGCGCGCTGAAGAAATAGAGACAGTTTCAAAAACTACATTTCATTGACTTTCTAACGGTATCAATCCGTTTGAGTTTACACGGTTTGCGTCCACATATTTCGTACCAGGTTTATCTCTCTCTTTTTTTTTTTAACTCAAACGGACTGATACCGTTAGAAAGTCAATGAAATGTAGTTTTTGAAATGTCTCTATTTCTTCAGCGCGCGCTAACGGCTAGGATTGGTCCACAGTACAAATGACTTATTTATCTAAATTTTTAAATAAAGCGCTGCCACAGGCCCAGTTAATGCTGAGTTCAGCAATCATGTCAAATTAAGAAGAATGTTATTTCTTGGAGTCCAATTGGTTCATTTATCACATTTATAAGGTCAAAGTCCAAAATCAGTTCAATTAAGTCCCACAGTCAATCGTTTCACTGTTAAAAGCGATGCAACCTAGTAATATCGGAAAAATATCGCTAAATACATGTTGGTACGAATATGTGACGCAACCGTTGTAACTCAAACGGATTGATACCGCTAGAAAGTCAATGAAATGTAGTTTTTGAAAAATGTCTCTATTTCTTCAGAGCGCGCTAACGGCTAGGATTGGTCCCACAGTACAAAATGAATTATTTATCTAAATTTTTAAATAAAGCGCTGCCACAGCGCCCAGTTTAACTGCTGAGTTCAAGCAATCATGTCAAATTAAGAAGAATGTTATTTCTTGGAGTCCAATTGTGTCATTTATCACATTTAAAAGGTCAAAGTCCAAAATCAGTTCAATTAAGTCCCCCAGTCAATCGTTTCACTGTTAAAAGCGATGCAACCTAGTAATATCGGAAAAATATCGCTATATACATGCTGGTACGAATATGTCACGCAACTGTTGTAACTCAAACAGACTGATACCGTTAGAAAGTCAATGAAATGTAGTTTTTGAAAATGTCTCTATTTCTTCAACGCGCGCTAACGGCTAGGATTGGTCCAACAGTACAAATTGACTTATTTATCTAAATTTTTAAATAAAGCGCTGCCACAGTGCCCAGTGTAATCGCTGAGTTCCAGCAATCATGTGAAATTAAGAAGAATGTTATTTCTTGGAGTCCAATTGGCTCATTTATCACATTTATAAGGTCAAAGTCCAAAATCAGTTCAATTAAGTCCCACAGTCAATCGTTTCACTGTTAAAAGCGATGCAACCTAGTAATATCGGAAAAATATCGCTAAATACATGCTGGTACGAATATGTGACGCAACCGATGTAACTCAAACGGATTGATACCGCTAGAAAGTCAATGAAATGTAGTTTTTGAAAATATGTCTATTTCTTCAGAGCGCGCTAACGGCTAGGATTGGTCCCACAGTACAAAATGACTTATTTATCTAAATTTTTAAATAAAGCGCTGCCACAGCGCCCAGTTTAACTGCTGAGTTCAAGCAATCATGTCAAATTAAGAAGAATGTTATTTCTTGGAGTCCAATTGTCTCATTTATCACATTTATAAGGTCAAAGTCCAAAATCAGTTCAATTAAGTCCCACAGTCAATCGTTTCACTGTTAAAAGCGATGCAACCTAGTAATATCAGAAAAATATCGCTAAATACATGCTGGTACGAATATGTGACGCAACCGTTGTAACTCAAACGGACTGATACCGTTAGAAAGTCAATGAAATGTAGTTTTTGAAAACTGTCTCTATTTCTTCAGCGCGCGCTAACGGCTAGGATTGGTCCCACAGTACAAAATGACTTATTTATCTAAATTTTTAAATAAAGCGCTGCCACAGCGCCCAGTGTAATCGCTGAGTTCCAGCAATCATGTCAAATTAAGAAGAATGTTATTTCTTGGAGTCCAATTGGCTCATTTATCACATTTATAAGGTCAAAGTCCAAAATCAGTTCAATTAAGTCCCACAGTCAATCGTTTCACTGTTAAAAGCGATGCAACCTAGTAATATCAGAAAAATATCGCTAAATACATGTTGGTACGAATATGTGACGCAACCGTTGTAACTCAAACGGATTGATACCGTTAGAAAGTCAATGAAATGTAGTTTTTGAAAATGTCTCTATTTCTTCAGCGCGCGCTAACGGCTAGGATTGGTCCCACAGTAAAAATGACTTATTTATCTAAATTTTTAAATAAAGCGCTACCACAGCGCCCAGTGTAATCGCTGAGTTCCAGCAATCATGTCAAATTAAGAAGAATGTTATTTCTTGGAGTCCAATTGTGTCATTTATCACATTTATAAGGTCAAAGTCCAAAATCAGTTCAATTAAGTCCCACAGTCAATCGTTTCACTGTTAAAAGCGATGCAACCTAGTAATATCAGAAAAATATCGCTAAATACATGTTGGTACGAATATGTGACGCAACCGTTGTAACTCAAACGGACTGATACCGTTAGAAAGTCAATGAAATGTAGTTTTTGAAACTGTCTCTATTTCTTCAGCGCGCGCTAACGGCTAGGATTGGTCCCACAGTACAAAATGACTTATTTATCTAAATTTTTAAATAAAGCGCTACCACAGCGCCCAGTGTAATCGCTGAGTTCCAGCAATCATGTCAAATTAAGAAGAATGTTATTTCTTGGAGTCCAATTGGCTCATTTATCACATTTATAAGGTCAAAGTCCAAAATCAGTTCAATTAAGTCCCACAGTCAATCGTTTCACTGTTAAAAGCGATGCAACCTAGTAATATCAGAAAAATATCGCTAAATACATGTTGGTACGAATATGTGACGCAACCGTTGTAACTCAAACGGATTGATACCGTTAGAAAGTCAATGAAATGTAGTTTTTGAAACTGTCTCTATTTCTTCAGCGCGCGCTAACGGCTAGGATTGGTCCCACAGTAAAAAATGACTTATTTATCTAAATTTTTAAATAAAGCGCTACCACAGCGCCCAGTGTAATCGCTGAGTTCCAGCAATCATGTCAAATTAAGAAGAATGTTATTTCTTGGAGTCCAATTGTCTCATTTATCACATTTATAAGGTCAAAGTCCAAAATCAGTTCAATTAAGTCCCACAGTCAATCGTTTCACTGTTAAAAGCGATGCAACCTAGTAATATCAGAAAAATATCGCTAAATACATGTTGGTACGAATATGTGACGCAACCGTTGTAACTCAAACGGACTGATACCGTTAGAAAGTCAATGAAATGTAGTTTTTGAAAACTGTCTCTATTTCTTCAGCGCGCGCTAACGGCTAGGATTGGTCCCACAGTAAAAATGACTTATTTATCTAAATTTTTAAATAAAGCGCTGCCACAGCGCCCAGTGTAATCGCTGAGTTCCAGCAATCATGTCAAATTAAGAAGAATGTTATTTCTTGGAGTCCAATTGGCTCATTTATCACATTTATAAGGTCAAAGTCCAAAATCAGTTCAATTAAGTCCCACAGTCAATCGTTTCACTGTTAAAAGCGATGCAACCTAGTAATATCAGAAAAATATCGCTAAATACATGTTGGTACGAATATGTGACGCAACCGTTGTAACTCAAACGGACTGATACCGTTAGAAAGTCAATGAAATGTAGTTTTTGAAACTGTCTCTATTTCTTCAGCGCGCGCTAACGGCTAGGATTGGTCCCACAGTACAAAATGACTTATTTATCTAAATTTTTAAATAAAGCGCTGCCACAGCGCCCAGTGTAACTGCTGAGTTCAAGCAATCATGTCAAATTAAGAAGAATGTTATTTCTTGGAGTCCAATTGGCTCATTTATCACATTTATAAGGTCAAAGTCCAAAATCAGTTCAATTAAGTCCCACAGTCAATCGTTTCACTGTTAAAAGCGATGCAACCTAGTAATATCGGAAAAATATCGCTAAATACATGTTGGTACGAATATGTGACGCAACCGTTGTAACTCAAACGGACTGATACCGTTAGAAAGTCAATGAAATGTAGTTTTTGAAAACTGTCTCTATTTCTTCAGCGCGCGCTAACGGCTAGGATTGGTCCCACAGTACAAAATGACTTATTTATCTAAATTTTTAAATAAAGCGCTGCCACAGCGCCCAGTGTAATCGCTGAGTTCCAGCAATCATGTCAAATTAAGAAGAATGTTATTTCTTGGAGTCCAATTGGCTCATTTATCACATTTATAAGGTCAAAGTCCAAAATCAGTTCAATTAAGTCCCACAGTCAATCGTTTCACTGTTAAAAGCGATGCAACCTAGTAATATCGGAAAAATATCGCTAAATACATGCTGGTACGAATATGTGACGCAACCGTTGTAACTCAAACGGACTGATACCGTTAGAAAGTCAATGAAATGTAGTTTTTGAAAATGTCTCTATTTCTTCAGCGCGCGCTAACGGCTAGGATTGGTCCCACAGTAAAAATGACTTATTTATCTAAATTTTTAAATAAAGCGCTGCCACAGCGCCCAGTGTAACTGCTGAGTTCCAAGCAATCATGTCAAATTAAGAAGAATGTTATTTCTTGGAGTCCAATTGGCTCATTTATCACATTTATAAGGTCAAAGTCCAAAATCAGTTCAATTAAGTCCCACAGTCAATCGTTTCACTGTTAAAAGCGATGCAACCTAGTAATATCGGAAAAATATCGCTAAATACATGCTGGTACGAATATGTGACGCAACCGTTGTAACTCAAACGGACTGATACCGTTAGAAAGTCAATGAAATGTAGTTTTTGAAAATGTCTCTATTTCTTCAGCGCGCGCTAACGGCTAGGATTGGTCCCACAGTACAAAATGACTTATTTATCTAAATTTTTAAATAAAGCGCTGCCACAGCGCCCAGTGTAACTGCTGAGTTCAAGCAATCATGTCAAATTAAGAAGAATGTTATTTCTTGGAGTCCAATTGTGTCATTTATCACATTTATAAGGTCAAAGTCCAAAATCAGTTCAATTAAGTCCCACAGTCAATCGTTTCACTGTTAAAAGCGATGCAACCTAGTAATATCAGAAAAATATCGCTAAATACATGTTGGTACGAATATGTGACGCAACCGTTGTAACTCAAACGGACTGATACCGTTAGAAAGTCAATGAAATGTAGTTTTTGAAACTGTCTCTATTTCTTCAGCGCGCGCTAACGGCTAGGATTGGTCCCACAGTAAAAAATGACTTATTTATCTAAATTTTTAAATAAAGCGCTACCACAGCGCCCAGTGTAATCGCTGAGTTCCAGCAATCATGTCAAATTAAGAAGAATGTTATTTCTTGGAGTCCAATTGGCTCATTTATCACATTTATAAGGTCAAAGTCCAAAATCAGTTCAATTAAGTCCCACAGTCAATCGTTTCACTGTTAAAAGCGATGCAACCTAGTAATATCGGAAAAATATCGCTAAATACATGCTGGTACGAATATGTGACGCAACCGTTGTAACTCAAACGGATTGATACCGCTAGAAAGTCAATGAAATGTAGTTTTTGAAAATGTCTCTATTTCTTCAGCGCGCGCTAACGGCTAGGATTGGTCCCACAGTACAAAATGACTTATTTATCTAAATTTTTAAATAAAGCGCTGCCACAGCGCCCAGTTTAACTGCTGAGTTCAAGCAATCATGTCAAATTAAGAAGAATGTTATTTCTTGGAGTCCAATTGGCTCATTTATCACATTTATAAGGTCAAAGTCCAAAATCAGTTCAATTAAGTCCCACAGTCAATCGTTTCACTGTTAAAAGCGATGCAACCTAGTAATATCGGAAAAATATCGCTAAATACATGCTGGTACGAATATGTGACGCAACCGTTGTAACTCAAACGGACTGATACCGTTAGAAAGTCAATGAAATGTAGTTTTTGAAAACTGTCTCTATTTCTTCAGCGCGCGCTAACGGCTAGGATTGGTCCCACAGTACAAAATGACTTATTTATCTAAATTTTTAAATAAAGCGCTACCACAGCGCCCAGTGTAATCGCTGAGTTCCAGCAATCATGTCAAATTAAGAAGAATGTTATTTCTTGGAGTCCAATTGGCTCATTTATCACATTTATAAGGTCAAAGTCCAAAATCAGTTCAATTAAGTCCCACAGTCAATCGTTTCACTGTTAAAAGCGATGCAACCTAGTAATATCGGAAAAATATCGCTAAATACATGCTGGTACGAATATGTGACGCAACCGTTGTAACTCAAACGGACTGATACCGTTAGAAAGTCAATGAAATGTAGTTTTTGAAAACTGTCTCTATTTCTTCAGCGCGCGCTAACGGCTAGGATTGGTCCCACAGTAAAAATGACTTATTTATCTAAATTTTTAAATAAAGCGCTACCACAGCGCCCAGTGTAACTGCTGAGTTCCAAGCAATCATGTCAAATTAAGAAGAATGTTATTTCTTGGAGTCCAATTGGCTCATTTATCACATTTATAAGGTCAAAGTCCAAAATCAGTTCAATTAAGTCCCACAGTCAATCGTTTCACTGTTAAAAGCGATGCAACCTAGTAATATCAGAAAAATATCGCTAAATACATGTTGGTACGAATATGTGACGCAACCGTTGTAACTCAAACGGACTGATACCGTTAGAAAGTCAATGAAATGTAGTTTTGAAAATGTCTCTATTTCTTCAGCGCGCGCTAACGGCTAGGATTGGTCCCACAGTACAAAATGACTTATTTATCTAAATTTTTAAATAAAGCGCTGCCACAGCGCCCAGTGTAATCGCTGAGTTCCAGCAATCATGTCAAATTAAGAAGAATGTTATTTCTTGGAGTCCAATTGGCTCATTTATCACATTTATAAGGTCAAAGTCCAAAATCAGTTCAATTAAGTCCCACAGTCAATCGTTTCACTGTTAAAAGCGATGCAACCTAGTAATATCGGAAAAATATCGCTAAATACATGCTGGTACGAATATGTGACGCAACCGTTGTAACTCAAACGGACTTGATACCGTTAGAAAGTCAATGAAATGTAGTTTTTGAAACTGTCTCTATTTCTTCAGCGCGCGCTAACGGCTAGGATTGGTCCCACAGTAAAAATGACTTATTTATCTAAATTTTTAAATAAAGCGCTGCCACAGCGCCCAGTGTAATCGCTGAGTTCCAGCAATCATGTCAAATTAAGAAGAATGTTATTTCTTGGAGTCCAATTGGCTCATTTATCACATTTATAAGGTCAAAGTCCAAAATCAGTTCAATTAAGTCCCACAGTCAATCGTTTCACTGTTAAAAGCGATGCAACCTAGTAATATCGGAAAAATATCGCTAAATACATGCTGGTACGAATATGTGACGCAACCGTTGTAACTCAAACGGACTGATACCGTTAGAAAGTCAATGAAATGTAGTTTTTGAAACTGTCTCTATTTCTTCAGCGCGCGCTAACGGCTAGGATTGGTCCCACAGTAAAAAATGACTTATTTATCTAAATTTTTAAATAAAGCGCTACCACAGCGCCCAGTGTAATCGCTGAGTTCCAGCAATCATGTCAAATTAAGAAGAATGTTATTTCTTGGAGTCCAATTGGCTCATTTATCACATTTATAAGGTCAAAGTCCAAAATCAGTTCAATTAAGTCCCACAGTCAATCGTTTCACTGTTAAAAGCGATGCAACCTAGTAATATCAGAAAAATATCGCTAAATACATGCTGGTACGAATATGTGACGCAACCGTTGTAACTCAAACGGATTGATACCGTTAGAAAGTCAATGAAATGTAGTTTTTGAAAATGTCTCTATTTCTTCAGCGCGCGCTAACGGCTAGGATTGGTCCCACAGTAAAAATGACTTATTTATCTAAATTTTTAAATAAAGCGCTACCACAGCGCCCAGTGTAATCGCTGAGTTCCAGCAATCATGTCAAATTAAGAAGAATGTTATTTCTTGGAGTCCAATTGGCTCATTTATCACATTTATAAGGTCAAAGTCCAAAATCAGTTCAATTAAGTCCCACAGTCAATCGTTTCACTGTTAAAAGCGATGCAACCTAGTAATATCGGAAAAATATCGCTAAATACATGTTGGTACGAATATGTGACGCAACCGTTGTAACTCAAACGGACTGATACCGTTAGAAAGTCAATGAAATGTAGTTTTTGAAAATGTCTCTATTTCTTCAGCGCGCGCTAACGGCTAGGATTGGTCCCACAGTACAAAATGACTTATTTATCTAAATTTTTAAATAAAGCGCTGCCACAGCGCCCAGTGTAATCGCTGAGTTCCAGCAATCATGTCAAATTAAGAAGAATGTTATTTCTTGGAGTCCAATTGGCTCATTTATCACATTTATAAGGTCAAAGTCCAAAATCAGTTCAATTAAGTCCCACAGTCAATCGTTTCACTGTTAAAAGCGATGCAACCTAGTAATATCAGAAAAATATCGCTAAATACATGTTGGTACGAATATGTGACGCAACCGTTGTAACTCAAACGGACTGATACCGTTAGAAAGTCAATGAAATGTAGTTTTTGAAACTGTCTCTATTTCTTCAGCGCGCGCTAACGGCTAGGATTGGTCCCACAGTAAAAAATGACTTATTTATCTAAATTTTTAAATAAAGCGCTACCACAGCGCCCAGTGTAATCGCTGAGTTCCAGCAATCATGTCAAATTAAGAAGAATGTTATTTCTTGGAGTCCAATTGGCTCATTTATCACATTTATAAGGTCAAAGTCCAAAATCAGTTCAATTAAGTCCCACAGTCAATCGTTTCACTGTTAAAAGCGATGCAACCTAGTAATATCGGAAAAATATCGCTAAATACATGCTGGTACGAATATGTGACGCAACCGTTGTAACTCAAACGGATTGATACCGCTAGAAAGTCAATGAAATGTAGTTTTTGAAAATGTCTCTATTTCTTCAGCGCGCGCTAACGGCTAGGATTGGTCCCACAGTACAAAATGACTTATTTATCTAAATTTTTAAATAAAGCGCTGCCACAGCGCCCAGTGTAATCGCTGAGTTCCAGCAATCATGTCAAATTAAGAAGAATGTTATTTCTTGGAGTCCAATTGGCTCATTTATCACATTTATAAGGTCAAAGTCCAAAATCAGTTCAATTAAGTCCCACAGTCAATCGTTTCACTGTTAAAAGCGATGCAACCTAGTAATATCGGAAAAATATCGCTAAATACATGCTGGTACGAATATGTGACGCAACCGTTGTAACTCAAACGGATTGATACCGCTAGAAAGTCAATGAAATGTAGTTTTTGAAAATGTCTCTATTTCTTCAGCGCGCGCTAACGGCTAGGATTGGTCCCACAGTACAAAATGACTTATTTATCTAAATTTTAAATAAAGCGCTGCCACAGCGCCCAGTGTAATCGCTGAGTTCCAGCAATCATGTCAAATTAAGAAGAATGTTATTTCTTGGAGTCCAATTGGCTCATTTATCACATTTATAAGGTCAAAGTCCAAAATCAGTTCAATTAAGTCCCACAGTCAATCGTTTCACTGTTAAAAGCGATGCAACCTAGTAATATCGGAAAAATATCGCTAAATACATGCTGGTACGAATATGTGACGCAACCGTTGTAACTCAAACGGATTGATACCGCTAGAAAGTCAATGAAATGTAGTTTTTGAAAATGTCTCTATTTCTTCAGCGCGCGCTAACGGCTAGGATTGGTCCCACAGTACAAAATGACTTATTTATCTAAATTTTTAAATAAAGCGCTGCCACAGCGCCCAGTTTAACTGCTGAGTTCAAGCAATCATGTCAAATTAAGAAGAATGTTATTTCTTGGAGTCCAATTGGCTCATTTATCACATTTATAAGGTCAAAGTCCAAAATCAGTTCAATTAAGTCCCACAGTCAATCGTTTCACTGTTAAAAGCGATGCAACCTAGTAATATCGGAAAAATATCGCTAAATACATGCTGGTACGAATATGTGACGCAACCGTTGTAACTCAAACGGATTGATACCGCTAGAAAGTCAATGAAATGTAGTTTTTGAAAATGTCTCTATTTCTTCAGCGCGCGCTAACGGCTAGGATTGGTCCCACAGTACAAATTGACTTATTTATCTAAATTTTTAAATAAAGCGCTGCCACAGCGCCCAGTGTAATCGCTGAGTTCCAGCAATCATGTCAAATTAAGAAGAATGTTATTTCTTGGAGTCCAATTGGCTCATTTATCACATTTATAAGGTCAAAGTCCAAAATCAGTTCAATTAAGTCCCACAGTCAATCGTTTCACTGTTAAAAGCGATGCAACCTAGTAATATCGGAAAAATATCGCTAAATACATGCTGGTACGAATATGTGACGCAACCGTTGTAACTCAAACGGATTGATACCGCTAGAAAGTCAATGAAATGTAGTTTTTGAAAATGTCTCTATTTCTTCAGCGCGCGCTAACGGCTAGGATTGGTCCCACAGTAAAAAATGACTTATTTATCTAAATTTTTAAATAAAGCGCTACCACAGCGCCCAGTGTAATCGCTGAGTTCCAGGCAATCATGTCAAATTAAGAAGAATGTTATTTCTTGGAGTCCAATTGGCTCATTTATCACATTTATAAGGTCAAAGTCCAAAATCAGTTCAATTAAGTCCCACAGTCAATCGTTTCACTGTTAAAAGCGATGCAACCTAGTAAATATCAGAAAAATATCGCTAAATACATGCTGGTACGAATATGTGACGCAACCGTTGTAACTCAAACGGACTGATACCGCTAGAAAGTCAATGAAATGTAGTTTTTGAAAATGTCTCTATTTCTTCAGCGCGCGCTAACGGCTAGGATTGGTCCCACAGTACAAAATGACTTATTTATCTAAATTTTTAAATAAAGCGCTGCCACAGCGCCCAGTGTAATCGCTGAGTTCCAGCAATCATGTCAAATTAAGAAGAATGTTATTTCTTGGAGTCCAATTGGCTCATTTATCACATTTATAAGGTCAAAGTCCAAAATCAGTTCAATTAAGTCCCACAGTCAATCGTTTCACTGTTAAAAGCGATGCAACCTAGTAATATCGGAAAAATATCGCTAAATACATGCTGGTACGAATATGTGACGCAACCGTTGTAACTCAAACGGACTGATACCGTTAGAAAGTCAATGAAATGTAGTTTTTGAAAATGTCTCTATTTCTTCAGCGCGCGCTAACGGCTAGGATTGGTCCCACAGTACAAATTGACTTATTTATCTAAATTTTTAAATAAAGCGCTGCCACAGCGCCCAGTGTAACTGCTGAGTTCAAGCAATCATGTCAAATTAAGAAGAATGTTATTTCTTGGAGTCCAATTGGCTCATTTATCACATTTATAAGGTCAAAGTCCAAAATCAGTTCAATTAAGTCCCACAGTCAATCGTTTCACTGTTAAAAGCGATGCAACCTAGTAATATCGGAAAAATATCGCTAAATACATGCTGGTACGAATATGTGACGCAACCGTTGTAACTCAAACGGATTGATACCGCTAGAAAGTCAATGAAATGTAGTTTTTGAAAATGTCTCTATTTCTTCAGCGCGCGCTAACGGCTAGGATTGGTCCCACAGTACAAATTGACTTATTTATCTAAATTTTTAAATAAAGCGCTGCCACAGCGCCCAGTTTAACTGCTGAGTTCAAGCAATCATGTCAAATTAAGAAGAATGTTATTTCTTGGAGTCCAATTGGCTCATTTATCACATTTATAAGGTCAAAGTCCAAAATCAGTTCAATTAAGTCCCACAGTCAATCGTTTCACTGTTAAAAGCGATGCAACCTAGTAATATCGGAAAAATATCGCTAAATACATGCTGGTACGAATATGTGACGCAACCGTTGTAACTCAAACGGACTGATACCGTTAGAAAGTCAATGAAATGTAGTTTTTGAAACTGTCTCTATTTCTTCAGCGCGCGCTAACGGCTAGGATTGGTCCCACAGTACAAAATGACTTATTTATCTAAATTTTTAAATAAAGCGCTGCCACAGCGCCCAGTGTTAACTGCTGAGTTCCAGCAATCATGTCAAATTAAGAAGAATGTTATTTCTTGGAGTCCAATTGTGCTCATTTATCACATTTATAAGGTCAAAGTCCAAAATCAGTTCAATTAAGTCCCACAGTCAATCGTTTCACTGTTAAAAGCGATGCAACCTAGTAATATCGGAAAAAATATCGCTAAATACATGCTGGTACGAATATGTGACGCAACCGTTGTAACTCAAACGGATTGATACCGTTAGAAAGTCAATGAAATGTAGTTTTTGAAAATGTCTCTATTTCTTCAGCGCGCGCTAACGGCTAGGATTGGTCCCACAGTAAAAAATGACTTATTTATCTACATTTTTAAATAAAGCGCTACCACAGCGCCCAGTTTAACTGCTGAGTTCAGCAATCATGTCAAATTAAGAAGAATGTTATTTCTTGGAGTCCAATTGGCTCATTTATCACATTTATAAGGTCAAAGTCCAAAATCAGTTCAATTAAGTCCCACAGTCAATCGTTTCACTGTTAAAAGCGATGCAACCTAGTAATATCGGAAAAATATCGCTAAATACATGCTGGTACGAATATGTGACGCAACCGTTGTAACTCAAACGGATTGATACCGCTAGAAAGTCAATGAAATGTAGTTTTTGAAAATGTCTCTATTTCTTCAGCGCGCGCTAACGGCTAGGATTGGTCCCACAGTACAAAATGACTTATTTATCTAAATTTTTAAATAAAGCGCTGCCACAGCGCCCAGTTTAACTGCTGAGTTCAAGCAATCATGTCAAATTAAGAAGAATGTTATTTCTTGGAGTCCAATTGTGTCATTTATCACATTTATAAGGTCAAAGTCCAAAATCAGTTCAATTAAGTCCCACAGTCAATCGTTTCACTGTTAAAAGCGATGCAACCTAGTAATATCAGAAAAATATCGCTAAATACATGTTGGTACGAATATGTGACGCAACCGTTGTAACTCAAACGGATTGATACCGTTAGAAAGTCAATGAAATGTAGTTTTTGAAACTGTCTCTATTTCTTCAGCGCGCGCTAACGGCTAGGATTGGTCCCACAGTAAAAAATGACTTATTTATCTAAATTTTTAAATAAAGCGCTAGCCACAGCGCCCAGTGTAATCGCTGAGTTCCAGCAATCATGTCAAATTAAGAAGAATGTTATTTCTTGGAGTCCAATTGGCTCATTTATCACATTTATAAGGTCAAAGTCCAAAATCAGTTCAATTAAGTCCCACAGTCAATCGTTTCACTGTTAAAAGCGATGCAACCTAGTAATATCGGAAAAATATCGCTAAATACATGCTGGTACGAATATGTGACGCAACCGTTGTAACTCAAACGGACTGATACCGTTAGAAAGTCAATGAAATGTAGTTTTTGAAAATGTCTCTATTTCTTCAGCGCGCGCTAACGGCTAGGATTGGTCCCCACAGTACAAAATGACTTATTTATCTAAATTTTTTAAATAAAGCGCTGCCACAGCGCCCAGTGTAACTGCTGAGTTCCAGCAATCATGTCAAATTAAGAAGAATGTTATTTCTTGGAGTCCAATTGGCTCATTTATCACATTTATAAGGTCAAAGTCCAAAATCAGTTCAATTAAGTCCCACAGTCAATCGTTTCAACTGTTAAAAGCGATGCAACCTAGTAATATCAGAAAAAATATCGCTAAATACATGCTGGTACGAATATGTGACGCAACCGTTGTAACTCAAACGGATGATACCGCTAGAAAGTCAATGAAATGTAGTTTTTGAAAATGTCTCTATTTCTTCAGCGCGCGCTAACGGCTAGGATTGGTCCCACAGTACAAAATGACTTATTTATCTAAATTTTTAAATAAAGCGCTGCCACAGCGCCCAGTTTAACTGCTGAGTTCAAGCAATCATGTCAAATTAAGAAAGAATGTTATTTCTTGGAGTCCAATTGGCTCATTTATCACATTTATAAGGTCAAAGTCCAAAATCAGTTCAATTAAGTCCCACAGTCAATCGTTTCACTGTTAAAAGCGATGCAACCTAGTAATATCGGAAAAATATCGCTAAATACATGTGGTACGAATATGTGACGCAACCGTTGTAACTCAAACGGACTGATACCGCTAGAAAGTCAATGAAAATGTAGTTTTTGAAAATGTCTCTATTTCTTCAGCGCGCGCTAACGGCTAGGATTGGTCCCACAGTACAAAATGACTTATTTATCTAATTTTTAAATAAAGCGCTGCCACAGCGCCCAGTGTAATGCTGAGTTCCAGCAATCATGTCAAATTAAGAAGAATGTTATTTCTTGGAGTCCAATTGTGTCATTTATCACATTTATAAGGTCAAAGTCCAAAATCAGTTCAATTAAGTCCCACAGTCAATCGTTTCACTGTTAAAAGCGATGCAACCTAGTAATATCAGAAAAATATCGCTAAATACATGCTGGTACGAATATGTGACGCAACCGTTGTAACTCAAACGGATTGATACCGCTAGAAAGTCAATGAAATGTAGTTTTTGAAAATGTCTCTATTTCTTCAGCGCGCGGCTAACGGCTAGGATTGGTCCCACAGTACAAAATGACTTATTTATCTAATTTTTAAATAAAGCGCTGCCACAGCGCCCAGTGTAACTGCTGAGTTCAAGCAATCATGTCAAATTAAGAAGAATGTTATTTCTTGGAGTCCAATTGGCTCATTTATCACATTTATAAGGTCAAAGTCCAAAATCAGTTCAATTAAGTCCCACAGTCAATCGTTTCACTGTTAAAAGCGATGCAACCTAGTAATATCGGAAAAATATCGCTAAATACATGCTGGTACGAATATGTGACGCAACCGTTGTAACTCAAAACGGATTGATACCGCTAGAAAGTCAATGAAATGTAGTTTTTTGAAAATATGTCTATTTCTTCAGCGCGCGCTAACGGCTAGGATTGGTCCCACAGTACAAAATGACTTATTTATCTAAATTTTTAAATAAAGCGCTGCCACAGCGCCCAGTGTAATGCTGAGTTCCAGCAATCATGTCAAATTAAGAAGAATGTTATTTCTTGGAGTCCAATTGTGTCATTTATCACATTTATAAGGTCAAAGTCCAAAATCAGTTCAAATTAAGTCCCACAGTCAATCGTTTCACTGTTAAAAAGCGATGCAACCTAGTAATATCAGAAAAATATCGCTAAATACATGTTGGTACGAATATGTGACGCAACCGTTGTAACTCAAACGGACTGATACCGTTAGAAAGTCAATGAAATGTAGTTTTTGAAAATGTCTCTATTTCTTCAGCGCGCGCTAACGGCTAGGATTGTCCCACAGTAAAAAATGACTTATTTATCTAAATTTTTAAATAAAGCGCTGCCACAGCGCCCAGTTAACTGCTGAGTTCAAGCAATCATGTCAAATTAAGAAGAATGTTATTTCTTGGAGTCCAATTGGCTCATTTATCACATTTATAAGGTCAAAGTCCAAAATCAGTTCAATTAAGTCCCACAGTCAATCGTTTCACTGTTAAAAGCGATGCAACCTAGTAATATCGGAAAAAATATCGCTAAATACATGCTGGTACGAATATGTGACGCAACCGTTGTAACTCAAACGGATTGATACCGCTAGAAAGTCAATGAAATGTAGTTTTTGAAAAATGTCTCTATTTCTTCAGCGCGCGCTAACGGCTAGGATTGGTCCCACAGTACAAAATGACTTATTTATCTAAATTTTTAAATAAAGCGCTGCCACAGCGCCCAGTGTAACTGCTGAGTTCCAAGCAATCATGTCAAATTAAGAAGAATGTTATTTCTTGGAGTCCAATTGTGCTCATTTATCACATTTATAAGGTCAAAGTCCAAAATCAGTTCAATTAAGTCCCACAGTCAATCGTTTCACTGTTAAAAGCGATGCAACCTAGTAATATCGAAAAATATCGCTAAATACATGCTGGTACGAATATGTGACGCAACCGTTGTAACTCAAACGGACTGATACCGTTAGAAAGTCAATGAAATGTAGTTTTTGAAATGTCTCTATTTCTTCAGCGCGCGCTAACGGCTAGGATTGGTCCCACAGTACAAATTGACTTATTTATCTAAATTTTTAAATAAAGCGCTGCCACAGCGCCCAGTTTAACGCTGAGTTCAGCAATCATGTCAAATTAAGAAGAATGTTATTTCTTGGAGTCCAATTGGCTCATTTATCACATTTATAAGGTCAAAGTCCAAAATCAGTTCTATTAAGTCCCACAGTCAATCGTTTCACTGTTAAAAGCGATGCAACCTAGTAATATCGGAAAATATCGCTAAATACATGCTGGTACGAATATGTGACGCAACCGTTGTAACTCAAACGGATTGATACCGCTAGAAAGTCAATGAAATGTAGTTTTTGAAATGTCTCTATTTCTTCAGCGCGCGCTAACGGCTAGGATTGGTCCCACAGTAACAAAATGACTTATTTATCTAAATTTTTAAATAAAGCGCTGCCACAGCGCCCAGTTTAACTGCTGAGTTCAAGCAATCATGTCAAATTAAGAAGAATGTTATTTCTTGGAGTCCAATTGTGTCATTTATCACATTTATAAGGTCAAAGTCCAAAATCAGTTCAATTAAGTCCCACAGTCAATCGTTTCACTGTTAAAAGCGATGCAACCTAGTAATATCGGAAAAATATCGCTAAATACATGCTGGTACGAATATGTGACGCAACCGTTGTAACTCAAACGGATTGATACCGTTAGAAAGTCAATGAAATGTAGTTTTTGAAAATGTCTCTATTTCTTCAGCGCGCGCTAACGGCTAGGATTGGTCCCACAGTACAAAATGACTTATTTATCTACATTTTTAAATAAAGCGCTACCACAGCGCCCAGTGTAATCGCTGAGTTCCAGCAATCATGTCAAATTAAGAAGAATGTTATTTCTTGGAGTCCAATTGGCTCATTTATCACATTTATAAGGTCAAAGTCCAAAATCAGTTCAATTAAGTCCCACAGTCAATCGTTTCACTGTTAAAAGCGATGCAACCTAGTAATATCGGAAAAATATCGCTAAATACATGCTGGTACGAATATGTGACGCAACCGTTGTAACTCAAACGGACTGATACCGTTAGAAAGTCAATGAAATGTAGTTTTTGAAAATGTCTCTATTTCTTCAGCGCGCGCTAACGGCTAGGATTGGTCCCACCAGTAAAAAATGACTTATTTATCTAATTTTTAAATAAAGCGCTGCCACAGCGCCCAGTGTAATCGCTGAGTTCCAGCAATCATGTCCAAATTAAGAAGAATGTTATTTCTTGGAGTCCCAATTTGTCATTTATCACATTTATAAGGTCAAAGTCCAAAATCAGTTCAATTAAGTCCCACAGTCAATCGTTTCACTGTTAAAAGCGATGCAACCTAGTAATATCGGAAAAATATCGCTAAATACATGTTGGTACGAATATGTGACGCAACCGTTGTAACTCAAACGGACTGATACCGTTAGAAAGTCAATGAAATGTAGTTTTTGAAACTGTCTCTATTTCTTCAGCGCGCGCTAACGGCTAGGATTGGTCCCACAGTAAAAATGACTTATTTATCTAAATTTTTAAATAAAGCGCTACCACAGCGCCCAGTGTAATCGCTGAGTTCAGCAATCATGTCAAATTAAGAAGAATGTTATTTCTTGGAGTCCAATTGGCTCATTTATCACATTTATAAGGTCAAAGTCCAAAATCAGTTCAATTAAGTCCCACAGTCAATCGTTTCACTGTTAAAAGCGATGCAACCTAGTAATATCGAAAAATATCGCTAAATACATGTTGGTACGAATATGTGACGCAACCGTTGTAACTCAAACGGACTGATACCGTTAGAAAGTCAATGAAATGTAGTTTTTGAAACTGTCTCTATTTCTTCAGCGCGCGCTAACGGCTAGGATTGGTCCCACAGTAAAAATGACTTATTTATCTAATTTTTAAATAAAGCGCTACCACAGCGCCCAGTGTAATCGCTGAGTTCCAGCAATCATGTCAAATTAAGAAGAATGTTATTTCTTGGAGTCCAATTGTCATTTATCACATTTATAAGGTCAAAGTCCAAAATCAGTTCAATTAAGTCCCACAGTCAATCGTTTCACTGTTAAAAGCGATGCAACCTAGTAATATCAAAAATATCGCTAAATACATGTTGGTACGAATATGTGACGCAACCGTTGTAACTCAAACGGACTGATACCGTTAGAAAGTCAATGAAATGTAGTTTTTGAAACTGTCTCTATTTCTTCAGCGCGCGCTAACGGCTAGGATTGGTCCCACAGTAAAAATGACTTATTTATCTAATTTTTAAATAAAGCGCTACCACAGCGCCCAGTGTAATCGCTGAGTTCCAGCAATCATGTCAAATTAAGAAGAATGTTATTTCTTGGAGTCCAATTGGTCATTTATCACATTTATAAGGTCAAAGTCCAAAATCAGTTCAATTAAGTCCCACAGTCAATCGTTTCACTGTTAAAAGCGATGCAACCTAGTAATATCAGAAAAATATCGCTAAATACATGTTGGTACGAATATGTGACGCAACCGTTGTAACTCAAACGGACTGATACCGTTAGAAAGTCAATGAAATGTAGTTTTTGAAACTGTCTCTATTTCTTCAGCGCGCGCTAACGGCTAGGATTGGTCCCACAGTAAAAATGACTTATTTATCTAAATTTTTAAATAAAGCGCCCACAGCGCCCAGTGTAATGCTGAGTTCAAGCAATCATGTCAAATTAAGAAGAATGTTATTTCTTGGAGTCCAATTGTGTCATTTATCACATTTATAAGGTCAAAGTCCAAAATCAGTTCAATTAAGTCCCACAGTCAATCGTTTCACTGTTAAAAGCGATGCAACC
>JASGCC010002204.1:0-29819 GCA_030067915.1 Hydractinia echinata | reverse complement strand
AAAATCTTTATACAGGAAAACCCCAAATTCCTATAGATCGAATAACACAGCAACGGAGAAGATACTTTGCACCGTTAATTTGAACGTGACATAGACTTACCAAGTTCTGCCTTAAATTTTAAGCACTTGGATAAAAAGTCATTAATGCTGCGAATTGGAAATGTACCAAAGGTTATAAAACGCAGTGGCCAAGTGGTCAAGGCGACGGTCTCGTAAACCGAAGATCACAGTTCGAACCACGTCTGTGCCTAAATTATGTGGACGCATTTGCCGGACTTTTCCTGACATAACGTGCAGACATGCCTTAGAAGAGGAAGAAGTCAAGAGATTGCATGAAACTTCTGGCGTATTGTTCTCGAAGTCAAAAGCATTAAATAGGACTGAATCGGCAATGGAGTGGAGAACATTTTAATATAAATTGGCCAAATTATCAAAATCTTTATACAGGAAAACCCCATATTCATAGAGATCGAATAACACAGCAACGTATAAGATACTTTGCACCGTTAATTTTGAGCGTGACATAGGCTTACCAAGTTCTGCATTAAATTTTGAGAACTTGCATAAAAAGTCATAATGTTGCGAATGGGAAATGTACCAAAGGATATAAAACAGGCGTAGTGGCCAAGTGGTAAGGCGTTGGTCTCGTAAACGAAAGATCACGAATTCGAACCTCGTCTCTGCCTAAATTATGTGTCGCCTTTGCCGGACTTTTCCTGACATAACGTGCAGATAAGCCTTAGAGAGGAAGAAGTCAAGAGATTGGATGAAACTTCTGGCATATTGTTCTCGAAGTCAAAAGCGATAAACAAGGACTGAATCGGCAATGGAGTGAAGAACATTTACGTATAAATTGCACAAGTTATCAAAATCCTTATACAGGAAACCCCAAATTCCTATAGATCGAATAACACAGCAACGGAGGAGATACTTTGCACCTTTAATTTTGAACGTGACATAAGCTTACCAAGTTCTGCATTAAATTTTACACTTGGATAAAAAGTCATTAATGCTGCGAATTGGAAATGTACCAAAGTTATAAAACAGGCGCAGTGGCCAAGTGGTAAGGCGTTGGTCTCGTAAACCAAAGATCACGAGTTCGAACCTCGTCTGTGCCTAAATTATGTGGACGCGTTTCCGGACTTTTCCTGACATAACGTGCAGATATGCCTTAGAAAGGAAGTCAAGAGATTGGATGAAACTCTGGCGTATTGTTCTCGAAGTCAAGCATTAAAGGACTGAATCGGCAATGGAGTGGAGAACATTTAAGTAAATTGCCAAATTATCAAAATCTTTATACAGGAAAACCCCAAATTCATAGATCGAATAACACAGCAACGGAGAAGATACTTTGCACCGTTAATTTTGAACGTGACATAGGCTTACCAATTCTGCATTAAATTTTAAGCACTTGGATAAAAAGTCATTAATGCTGCGAATTGGAAATGTACCAAAGGTAATAAAACAGGCGCAGTGGCCAAGTGGTAAGGCGTCGGTCTCGTAAACCGAAGATCACGAGTTCGAACTCGTCTGTGCCTAAATTATGTGGACGCGTTTGCCGGACTTTTCCTGACATAACGTGCAGATATGCCTTAGAAGAGGAAGAAATCAAGACATTGATGAAACTTCTGGTATTGTTCTCGAAGTCAAAAGCATAAATAGGACTGAATCGGCAATGGAGTGAGAACATTTAAGTATAAATTGCACAAAGTTATCAAAATCTTTATAGGAAAAACCCCAAATTCCTATAGATCGAATAACACAGCAACGGAGATACTTTGCACCGTTAATTTGAACGTGACATAGGCTTACCAAGTTCTGCATTAAATTTTAAGCACTTGGATAAAAAGTCATTAATGCTGCGAATTGGAAATGTACCAAAGGTTATAACAGGCGCGTGGCCAAGTGGTAAGGCGTCGGTCTCGTAAACCGAAGATCACGAGTTCGAACCTCGTCTGTGCCTAAATTATGTGGACGCGTTTGCCGGACTTTTCCTGACATAACGTGCAGATATGCCTTAGAAGAGGAAGAAGTCAAGAGATTGCATGAAACTTCTGGTGTATTGTTCTCGAAGTCAAAAGCATTAAATAGGACTGAATCGGCAATGGAGTGGAGAACATTTAAGTATAAATTGCACAAAGTTATCAAAATCTTTATACAGGAAAACCCAAATTCCTATAGATCGAATAACACAGCAATGGAGAAGATACTTTGCACCGTTAATTTTGAACGTGACATAGGCTTACCAAGTTCTGCATTAAATTTTAAGCACTTGGATAAAAAGTCATTAATGCTGCGAATTGGAAATGTACCAAAGTTAAAAACAGGCGCAGTGGCCAAGTGGTAAGGCGTCGGTCTCGTAAACCGAAGATCACGAGTTCGAACCTCGTCTGTGCCTAAATTATGTGGACGCGTTTGCCGGACTTTTCCTGACATAACGTGCAGATATGCCTTAGAAGAGGAAGAAGTCAAGAGATTGGATGAAACTTCTGGCATATTGTTCTCGAAGTCAAAAGCGATAAACAGGACTGAATCGCAATGGAGTGGAGAATATTTATAAAATTGCACAAAGTTATCAAAATTTTATACAGGAAAACCCAAATTCCTATAGAATTAATAACACAGCAACGCGTAAGATACTTTGCACCGTTAATTTTGAACGTGATATAGGCTTACCAAGTTCTGCATTAAATTTTAAGCACTTGGATAAAAAGTCATTAATGCTGCGAATTGGAAATGTACCAAAGGTTATAAACAGGCGCAGTGGCCAAGTGGTAAGGCGTCGGTCTCGTAAACCGAAGATCACGAGTTCGAACCTCGTCTGTGCCTAAATTATGTGGACGTTTGCCGGACTTTTCCTGACATAACGTGCAGATATGCCTTAGAAGAGGAAGAAGTCAAGAGATTGATGAAACTTCTGGCATTGTTCTCGAAGTCAAAACATAAATAGGACTGAATCGGCAATGGAGTGGAGAACATTTAAGTATAAATTGCACAAAGTTATCAAAATCTTTATACAGGAAAACCCCAAATTCCTATAGATCGAATAACACAGCAACGAGAAGATACTTTGCACCGTTAATTTTGAACGTGACATAGGCTTACCAAGTTCTGCATTAAATTTTAGCACTTGGATAAAAAGTCATTAATGCTGCGAATTGGAAATGTACCAAAGTATAAAACAGGCGCAGTGGCCAAGTGGTAAGGCGTCGGTCTCGTAAACCGAAGATCACGAGTTCGAACCTCGTCTGTGCCTAAATTATGTGGACGCGTTTGCCGGACTTTTCCTGACATAACGTGCAGATATGCCTTAGAAGAGGAAGAAGTCAAGAATTGCATGAAACTTTTGGCGTATTGTTCTCGAAGTCAAAAGCATTAAATAGGACTGAATCGGCAATGGAGTGGAGAACATTTAAGTATAAATTGCACAAAGTTATCAAAATTTATACAGGAAAACCCCAAATTCATAGATCGAATAACACAGCAACGTATAAGATACTTTGCACCGTTAATTTTGAACGTGACATAGGCTTACCAAGTTCTGCATTAAATTTTGAGCACTTGCATAAAAAGTCATTAATGCTGCGAATGGAAATGTACCAAAGGATATAAAACAGGCGTAGTGGCCAAGTGGTAAGGCGTCGGTCTCGTAAACCGAAGATCACGAGTTCGAACCTCGTCTGTGCCTAAATTATGTGGACGCGTTTGCCGGACTTTTCCTGACATAACGTGCAGATAAGCCTTAGAGAGGAAGAAGTCAAGAGATTGGATGAAACTTCTGGCGTATTGTTCTCGAAGTCAAAAGCGATAAACAGGACTGAATCGGCAATGGAGTGAGAACATTTAAGTATAAATTGCACAAAGTTATCAAAATCTTTATACAGGAAAACCCCAATTCCTATAGATCGAATAACACAGCAACGGTAAGATACTTTGCACCGTTAATTTTGAACTGACATAGGCTTACCAAGTTCTGCATTAAATTTTAGCACTTGGATAAAAAGTCATTAATGCTGCGAATTGGAAATGTACCAAAGGTATAAAACAGGCGCAGTGGCCAAGTGGTAAGGCGTCGGTCTCGTAAACCGAAGATCACGAGTTCGAACCTCGTCTGTGCCTAAATTATGTGGACGCGTTTGCCGGACTTTTCCTGACATAACGTGCAGATATGCCTTAGAAGAGGAAGAAGTCAAGAGATTGATGAAACTTCTGGCGTATTGTTCTCGAAGTCAAAAGCATAAATAGGACTGAATCGGCAATGGAGTGGAGAACATTTAAGTATAAATTGCACAAAGTTATCAAAATCTTTATACAGGAAAACCCCAAATTCCTATAGATCGAATAACACAGCAACGTAGAAGATACTTTGCACCGTTAATTTTGAACGTGACATAGGCTTACCAAGTTCTGCATTAAATTTTAAGCACTTGGATAAAAATCATTAATGCTGCGAATTGGAAATGTACCAAAGGTATAAACAGGCGCAGTGGCCAAGTGGTAAGGCGTCGGTCTCGTAAACCGAAGATCACGAGTTCGAACCTCGTCTGTGCCTAAATTATGTGGACGCGTTTGCCGGACTTTTCCTGACATAACGTGCAGATATGCCTTAGAAGAGGAAGAAGTCAAGAGATTGATGAAACTTCTGGCGTATTGTTCTCGAAGTCAAAAGCATTAAATAGGACTGAATCGGCAATGGAGTGGAGAACATTTAAGTATAAATTGCACAAAGTTATCAAAATCTTTATACAGGAAAACCCAAATTCCTATAGATCGAATAACACAGCAACGGAGAAGATACTTTGCACCGTTAATTTTGAACGTGACATAGGCTTACCAAGTTCTGCATTAAATTTTAAGCACTTGGATAAAAAGTCATTAATGCTGCGAATTGGAAATGTACCAAAGTTAAAAACAGGCGCAGTGGCCAAGTGGTAAGGCGTCGGTCTCGTAAACCGAAGATCACGAGTTCGAATCGTCTGTGCCTAAATTATGTGGACGCGTTTGCCGGACTTTTCCTGACATAACGTGCAGATATGCCTTAGAAGAGGAAGAAGTCAAGAGATTGGATGAAACTTCTGGCGTATTGTTCTCGAAGTCAAAAGCATAAACAGGACTGAATCGGCAATGGAGTGGAGAACATTTAAAAATTGCACAAAGTTATCAAAATCTTTATACAGGAAAACCCAAATTCCTATAGATCGAATAACACAGCAACGTAAGATACTTTGCACCGTTAATTTTGAACGTGACATAGGCTTACCAAGTTCTGCATTAAATTTTAGCACTTGGATAAAAAGTCATTAATGCTGCGAATTGGAAATGTACCAAAGGTATAAACAGGCGCAGTGGCCAAGTGGTAAGGCGTCGGTCTCGTAAACCGAAGATCACGAGTTCGAACCTCGTCTGTGCCTAAATTATGTGGACGTTTGCCGGACTTTTCCTGACATAACGTGCAGATATGCCTTAGAAAGGAAGAAGTCAAGAGATTGCATGAAACTTCTGGCGTATTGTTCTCGAAGTCAAAAGCATAAATAGGACTGAATCGGCAATGGAGTGGAGAACATTTAAGTATAAATTGCACAAAGTTATCAAAATCTTTATACAGGAAAACCCCAAATTCCTATAGATCGAATAACACAGCAACGTAGAAGATACTTTGCACCGTTAATTTTGAACGTGACATAGGCTTACCAAGTTCTGCATTAAATTTTAAGCACTTGGATAAAAATCATTAATGCTGCGAATTGGAAATGTACCAAAGGTTATAAACAGGCGCAGTGGCCAAGTGGTAAGGCGTCGGTCTCGTAATCACGAGTTCGAACCTCGTCTGTGCCTAAATTATGTGGACGCGTTTGCCGGACTTTTCCTGACATAACGTGCAGATATGCCTTAGAAGAGGAAGAAGTCAAGAGATTGATGAAACTTCTGGCGTATTGTTCTCGAAGTCAAAAGCATAAAAGGACTGAATCGGCAATGGAGTGGAGAACATTTAAGTATAAATTGCACAAAGTTATCAAAATCTTTATACAGGAAAACCCAAATTCCTATAGATCGAATAACACAGCAATAAAGATACTTTGCACCGTTAATTTTGAACGTGACATAGGCTTACCAAGTTCTGCATTAAATTTTAAGCACTTGGATAAAAAGTCATTAATGCTGCGAATTGGAAATGTACCAAAGTTAAATAAACAGGCGCAGTGGCCAAGTGGTAAGGCGTCGGTCTCGTAAACCGAAGATCACGAGTTCGAACCTCGTCTGTGCCTAAATTATGTGGAGCGTTTGCCGGACTTTTCCTGACATAACGTGCAGATATGCCTTAGAAGAGGAAGAAGTCAAGAGATTGATGAAACTTCTGGCGTATTGTTCTCGAAGTCAAAAGCATAAACAGGACTGAATCGGCAATGGAGTGGAGAACATTTATAAAATTGCACAAAGTTATCAAAATCTTTATACAGGAAAACCCCAAATTCCTATAGATCGAATAACACAGCAACGTAAGATACTTTGCACCGTTAATTTTGAACGTGACATAGGCTTACCAAGTTCTGCATTAAATTTTAGCACTTGCATAAAAAGTCATTAATGCTGCGAATTGGAAATGTACCAAAGTATAACAGGCGCAGTGGCCAAGTGGTAAGGCGTCGGTCTCGTAAACCGAAGATCACGAGTTCGAACCTCGTCTGTGCCTAAATTATGTGGACGCGTTTGCCGGACTTTTCCTGACATAACGTGCAGATATGCCTTAGAAGAGGAAGAAGTCAAGAGATTGCATGAAACTTCTGGCGTATTGTTCTCGAAGTCAAAAGCATAAAAGGACTGAATCGGCAATGGAGTGGAGAACATTTAAGTATAAATTGCACAAAGTTATCAAAATCTTTATACAGGAAAACCCCAAATTCCTATAGATCGAATAACACAGCAACGTAAGATACTTTGCACCGTTAATTTTGAACGTGACATAGGCTTACCAAGTTCTGCATTAAATTTTGAGCACTTGCATAAAAAGTCATTAATGCTGCGAATTGGAAATGTACCAAAGGATATAAAACAGGCGTAGTGGCCAAGTGGTAAGGCGTCGGTCTCGTAAACCGAAGATCACGAGTTCGAACCTCGTCTGTGCCTAAATTATGTGGACGCGTTTGCCGGACTTTTCCTGACATAACGTGCAGATAAGCCTTAGAAGAGGAAGAAGTCAAGAGATTGGATGAAACTTCTGGCGTATTGTTCTCGAAGTCAAAAGCATAAACAGGACTGAATCGGCAATGGAGTGGAGAACATTTAAGTATAAATTGCACAAAGTTATCAAAATCTTTATACAGGAAAACCCCAAATTCCTATAGATCGAATAACACAGCAACGTATAAGATACTTTGCACCGTTAATTTTGAACGTGACATAGGCTTACCAAGTTCTGCATTAAATTTTAGCACTTGCATAAAAAGTCATTAATGCTGCGAATTGGAAATGTACCAAAGTTATAAACAGGCGCAGTGGCCAAGTGGTAAGGCGTCGGTCTCGTAAACCGAAGATCACGAGTTCGAACCTCGTCTGTGCCTAAATTATGTGGACGCGTTTGCCGGACTTTTCCTGACATAACGTGCAGATATGCCTTAGAAGAGGAAGAAGTCAAGAGATTGATGAAACTTCTGGCGTATTGTTCTCGAAGTCAAAAGCATAAAAGGACTGAATCGGCAATGGAGTGGAGAACATTTAAGTATAAATTGCACAAAGTTATCAAAATCTTTATACAGGAAAACCCAAATTCCTATAGATCGAATAACACAGCAACGTAGAAGATACTTTGCACCGTTAATTTTGAACGTGACATAGGCTTACCAAGTTCTGCATTAAATTTTAGCACTTGGATAAAAAGTCATTAATGCTGCGAATTGGAAATGTACCAAAGGATAAAACAGGCGCAGTGGCCAAGTGGTAAGGCGTCGGTCTCGTAAACCGAAGATCACGAGTTCGAACCTCGTCTGTGCCTAAATTATGTGGACGCGTTTGCCGGACTTTTCCTGACATAACGTGCAGATATGCCTTAGAAGAGGAAGAAGTCAAGAATTGATGAAACTTCTGGCGTATTGTTCTCGAAGTCAAAAGCATAAACAGGACTGAATCGGCAATGGAGTGGAGAACATTTAAGTATAAATTGCACAAAGTTATCAAAATCTTTATACAGGAAAACCCAAATTCATAGATCGAATAACACAGCAACGTATAAGATACTTTGCACCGTTAATTTTGAACGTGACATAGGCTTACCAAGTTCTGCATTAAATTTTGAGCACTTGCATAAAAAGTCATTAATGCTGCGAATGGAAATGTACCAAAGGATATAAAACAGGCGTAGTGGCCAAGTGGTAAGGCGTCGGTCTCGTAAACCGAAGATCACGAGTTCGAACCTCGTCTGTGCCTAAATTATGTGGACGCGTTTGCCGGACTTTTCCTGACATAACGTGCAGATATGCCTTAGAAGAGGAAGAAGTCAAGAGATTGGATGAAACTTCTGGCGTATTGTTCTCGAAGTCAAAAGCGATAAACAGGACTGAATCGGCAATGGAGTGAGAACATTTAAGTATAAATTGCACAAAGTTATCAAAATCTTTATACAGGAAAACCCAAATTCCTATAGATCGAATAACACAGCAACGGAAGATACTTTGCACCGTTAATTTTGAACGTGACATAGGCTTACCAAGTTCTGCATTAAATTTTAGCACTTGCATAAAAAGTCATTAATGCTGCGAATTGGAAATGTACCAAAGGATATAAACAGGCGCAGTGGCCAAGTGGTAAGGCGTCGGTCTCGTAAATCACGAGTTCGAACCTCGTCTGTGCCTAAATTATGTGGACGCGTTTGCCGGACTTTTCCTGACATAACGTGCAGATATGCCTTAGAAGAGGAAGAAGTCAAGAGATTGATGAAACTTCTGGCGTATTGTTCTCGAAGTCAAAAGCATAAAGGACTGAATCGGCAATGGAGTGGAGAACATTTAAGTATAAATTGCACAAAGTTATCAAAATCTTTATACAGGAAAACCCAAATTCCTATAGATCGAATAACACAGCAATAAAGATACTTTGCACCGTTAATTTTGAACGTGACATAGGCTTACCAAGTTCTGCATTAAATTTTAAGCACTTGGATAAAAAGTCATTAATGCTGCGAATTGGAAATGTACCAAAGTTAAAAACAGGCGCAGTGGCCAAGTGGTAAGGCGTCGGTCTCGTAAACCGAAGATCACGAGTTCGAACCTCGTCTGTGCCTAAATTATGTGGACGCGTTTGCCGGACTTTTCCTGACATAACGTGCAGATATGCCTTAGAAGAGGAAGAAGTCAAGAGATTGGATGAAACTTCTGGCGTATTGTTCTCGAAGTCAAAAGCATAAACAGGACTGAATCGGCAATGGAGTGGAGAACATTTAAGTATAAATTGCACAAAGTTATCAAAATCTTTATACAGGAAAACCCAAATTCCTATAGATCGAATAACACAGCAACGTAAGATACTTTGCACCGTTAATTTTGAACGTGACATAGGCTTACCAAGTTCTGCATTAAATTTTGCACTTGCATAAAAAGTCATTAATGCTGCGAATTGGAAATGTACCAAAGTATAAACAGGCGTGGCCAAGTGGTAAGGCGTCGGTCTCGTAAACCGAAGATCACGAGTTCGAACCTCGTCTGTGCCTAAATTATGTGGACGCGTTTGCCGGACTTTTCCTGACATAACGTGCAGATATGCCTTAGAAGAGGAAGAAGTCAAGAGATTGATGAAACTTCTGGCGTATTGTTCTCGAAGTCAAAAGCATAAACAGGACTGAATCGGCAATGGAGTGGAGAACATTTAAGTATAAATTGCACAAAGTTATCAAAATCTTTATACAGGAAAACCCAAATTCATAGATCGAATAACACAGCAACGTATAAGATACTTTGCACCGTTAATTTTGAACGTGACATAGGCTTACCAAGTTCTGCATTAAATTTTGAGCACTTGCATAAAAAGTCATTAATGCTGCGAATGGAAATGTACCAAAGGATATAAAACAGGCGCAGTGGCCAAGTGGTAAGGCGTCGGTCTCGTAAACCGAAGATCACGAGTTCGAACCTCGTCTGTGCCTAAATTATGTGGACGTTTGCCGGACTTTTCCTGACATAACGTGCAGATATGCCTTAGAAGAGGAAGAAGTCAAGAGATTGATGAAACTTCTGGCGTATTGTTCTCGAAGTCAAAAGCATAAACAGGACTGAATCGGCAATGGAGTGGAGAACATTTAAGTATAAATTGCACAAAGTTATCAAAATCTTTATACAGGAAAACCCAAATTCCTATAGATCGAATAACACAGCAACGTATAAGATACTTTGCACCGTTAATTTTGAACGTGACATAGGCTTACCAAGTTCTGCATTAAATTTTAGCACTTGGATAAAAAGTCATTAATGCTGCGAATTGGAAATGTACCAAAGTATAAAACAGGCGCAGTGGCCAAGTGGTAAGGCGTCGGTCTCGTAAACCGAAGATCACGAGTTCGAACCTCGTCTGTGCCTAAATTATGTGGACGCGTTTGCCGGACTTTTCCTGACATAACGTGCAGATATGCCTTAGAAGAGGAAGAAGTCAAGAGATTGATGAAACTTCTGGCGTATTGTTCTCGAAGTCAAAAGCATAAAGGACTGAATCGGCAATGGAGTGGAGAACATTTAAGTATAAATTGCACAAAGTTATCAAAATCTTTATACAGGAAAACCCAAATTCCTATAGATCGAATAACACAGCAACGTAGAGATACTTTGCACCGTTAATTTTGAACGTGACATAGGCTTACCAAGTTCTGCATTAAATTTTAAGCACTTGGATAAAAAGTCATTAATGCTGCGAATTGGAAATGTACCAAAGGTATAAAACAGGCGCAGTGGCCAAGTGGTAAGGCGTCGGTCTCGTAAACCGAAGATCACGAGTTCGAACCTCGTCTGTGCCTAAATTATGTGGACGCGTTTGCCGGACTTTTCCTGACATAACGTGCAGATATGCCTTAGAAGAGGAAGAAGTCAAGATTGATGAAACTTCTGGCGTATTGTTCTCGAAGTCAAAAGCATAAAAGGACTGAATCGGCAATGGAGTGGAGAACATTTAAGTATAAATTGCACAAAGTTATCAAAATCTTTATACAGGAAAACCCAAATTCCTATAGATCGAATAACACAGCAACGTATAAGATACTTTGCACCGTTAATTTTGAACGTGACATAGGCTTACCAAGTTCTGCATTAAATTTTAGCACTTGCATAAAAAGTCATTAATGCTGCGAATGGAAATGTACCAAAGGATATAAAACAGGCGCAGTGGCCAAGTGGTAAGGCGTCGGTCTCGTAAACCGAAGATCACGAGTTCGAACCTCGTCTGTGCCTAAATTATGTGGACGCGTTTGCCGGACTTTTCCTGACATAACGTGCAGATAAGCCTTAGAGAGGAAGAAGTCAAGAGATTGATGAAACTTCTGGCGTATTGTTCTCGAAGTCAAAAGCATAAACAGGACTGAATCGGCAATGGAGTGGAGAACATTTAAGTATAAATTGCACAAAGTTATCAAAATCTTTATACAGGAAAACCCCAAATTCCTATAGATCGAATAACACAGCAACGTAGATACTTTGCACCGTTAATTTTGAACGTGACATAGGCTTACCAAGTTCTGCATTAAATTTTAGCACTTGGATAAAAAGTCATTAATGCTGCGAATTGGAAATGTACCAAAGTATAAAAGGCGCAGTGGCCAAGTGGTAAGGCGTCGGTCTCGAAGATCACGAGTTCGAACCTCGTCTGTGCCTAAATTATGTGGACGCGTTTGCCGGACTTTTCCTGACATAACGTGCAGATATGCCTTAGAAGAGGAAGAAGTCAAGAGATTGATGAAACTTCTGGCGTATTGTTCTCGAAGTCAAAAGCATAAAAGGACTGAATCGGCAATGGAGTGGAGAACATTTAAGTATAAATTGCACAAAGTTATCAAAATCTTTATACAGGAAAACCCAAATTCCTATAGATCGAATAACACAGCAACGTAAAGATACTTTGCACCGTTAATTTTGAACGTGACATAGGCTTACCAAGTTCTGCATTAAATTTTAGCACTTGGATAAAAAGTCATTAATGCTGCGAATTGGAAATGTACCAAAGTTAAAAAACAGGCGCAGTGGCCAAGTGGTAAGGCGTCGGTCTCGTAAACCGAAGATCACGAGTTCGAACCTCGTCTGTGCCTAAATTATGTGGACGCGTTTGCCGGACTTTTCCTGACATAACGTGCAGATATGCCTTAGAAGAGGAAGAAGTCAAGAGATTGATGAAACTTCTGGCGTATTGTTCTCGAAGTCAAAAGCATAAACAGGACTGAATCGGCAATGGAGTGGAGAAATTTTATAAATTGCACAAAGTTATCAAAATCTTTATACAGGAAAACCCAAATTCCTATAGATAATAACACAGCAACGTAGATACTTTGCACCGTTAATTTTGAACGTGACATAGGCTTACCAAGTTCTGCATTAAATTTTAGCACTTGGATAAAAAGTCATTAATGCTGCGAATTGGAAATGTACCAAAGTATAAACAGGCGTGGCCAAGTGGTAAGGCGTCGGTCTCGTAAACCGAAGATCACGAGTTCGAACCTCGTCTGTGCCTAAATTATGTGGACGCGTTTGCCGGACTTTTCCTGACATAACGTGCAGATATGCCTTAGAAGAGGAAGAAGTCAAGAGATTGATGAAACTTCTGGCGTATTGTTCTCGAAGTCAAAAGCATAAAAGGACTGAATCGGCAATGGAGTGGAGAACATTTAAGTATAAATTGCACAAAGTTATCAAAATCTTTATACAGGAAAACCCAAATTCCTATAGATCGAATAACACAGCAACGTATAAGATACTTTGCACCGTTAATTTTGAACGTGACATAGGCTTACCAAGTTCTGCATTAAATTTTGAGCACTTGCATAAAAAGTCATTAATGCTGCGAATGGAAATGTACCAAAGGATATAAAACAGGCGTAGTGGCCAAGTGGTAAGGCGTCGGTCTCGTAAACCGAAGATCACGAGTTCGAACCTCGTCTGTGCCTAAATTATGTGGACGCGTTTGCCGGACTTTTCCTGACATAACGTGCAGATAAGCCTTAGAGAGGAAGAAGTCAAGAGATTGATGAAACTTCTGGCGTATTGTTCTCGAAGTCAAAAGCATAAACAGGACTGAATCGGCAATGGAGTGGAGAACATTTAAGTATAAATTGCACAAAGTTATCAAAATCTTTATACAGGAAAACCCCAAATTCCTATAGATCGAATAACACAGCAACGTATAAGATACTTTGCACTTAATTTTGAACGTGACATAGGCTTACCAAGTTCTGCATTAAATTTTAGCACTTGCATAAAAAGTCATTAATGCTGCGAATTGGAAATGTACCAAAGTATAAACAGGCGCAGTGGCCAAGTGGTAAGGCGTCGGTCTCGTAAACCGAAGATCACGAGTTCGAACCTCGTCTGTGCCTAAATTATGTGGACGCGTTTGCCGGACTTTTCCTGACATAACGTGCAGATATGCCTTAGAAGAGGAAGAAGTCAAGAGATTGGATGAAACTTCTGGCGTATTGTTCTCGAAGTCAAAAGCATAAAGGACTGAATCGGCAATGGAGTGGAGAACATTTAAGTATAAATTGCACAAAGTTATCAAAATCTTTATACAGGAAAACCCCAAATTCCTATAGATCGAATAACACAGCAACGTATAAGATACTTTGCACCGTTAATTTTGAACGTGACATAGGCTTACCAAGTTCTGCATTAAATTTTAGCACTTGGATAAAAAGTCATTAATGCTGCGAATTGGAAATGTACCAAAGGTATAAAACAGGCGCAGTGGCCAAGTGGTAAGGCGTCGGTCTCGTAAACCGAAGATCACGAGTTCGAACCTCGTCTGTGCCTAAATTATGTGGACGCGTTTGCCGGACTTTTCCTGACATAACGTGCAGATATGCCTTAGAAGAGGAAGAAGTCAAGAGATTGATGAAACTTCTGGCGTATTGTTCTCGAAGTCAAAAGCATAAAGGACTGAATCGGCAATGGAGTGGAGAACATTTAAGTATAAATTGCACAAAGTTATCAAAATCTTTATACAGGAAAACCCAAATTCCTATAGATCGAATAACACAGCAACGTAGAAGATACTTTGCACCGTTAATTTTGAACGTGACATAGGCTTACCAAGTTCTGCATTAAATTTTAGCACTTGGATAAAAAGTCATTAATGCTGCGAATTGGAAATGTACCAAAGGTATAAACAGGCGCAGTGGCCAAGTGGTAAGGCGTCGGTCTCGTAAACCGAAGATCACGAGTTCGAACCTCGTCTGTGCCTAAATTATGTGGACGCGTTTGCCGGACTTTTCCTGACATAACGTGCAGATATGCCTTAGAAGAGGAAGAAGTCAAGAGATTGATGAAACTTCTGGGTATTGTTCTCGAAGTCAAAAGCATAAACAGGACTGAATCGGCAATGGAGTGGAGAACATTTAAGTATAAATTGCACAAAGTTATCAAAATCTTTATACAGGAAAACCCCAAATTCCTATAGATCGAATAACACAGCAACGTAAAGATACTTTGCACCGTTAATTTTGAACGTGACATAGGCTTACCAAGTTCTGCATTAAATTTTAGCACTTGCATAAAAAGTCATTAATGCTGCGAATTGGAAATGTACCAAAGTTAAAAACAGGCGCAGTGGCCAAGTGGTAAGGCGTCGGTCTCGTAAACCGAAGATCACGAGTTCGAACCTCGTCTGTGCCTAAATTATGTGGACGCGTTTGCCGGACTTTTCCTGACATAACGTGCAGATATGCCTTAGAAGAGGAAGAAGTCAAGAGATTGATGAAACTTCTGGCGTATTGTTCTCGAAGTCAAAAGCATAAACAGGACTGAATCGGCAATGGAGTGGAGAATTTTATAAATTGCACAAAGTTATCAAAATCTTTATACAGGAAAACCCAAATTCCTATAGATAATAACACAGCAACGTAAGATACTTTGCACCGTTAATTTTGAACGTGACATAGGCTTACCAAGTTCTGCATTAAATTTTAAGCACTTGGATAAAAAGTCATTAATGCTGCGAATTGGAAATGTACCAAAGGTATAAACAGGCGCAGTGGCCAAGTGGTAAGGCGTCGGTCTCGTAAACCGAAGATCACGAGTTCGAACCTCGTCTGTGCCTAAATTATGTGGACGCGTTTGCCGGACTTTTCCTGACATAACGTGCAGATATGCCTTAGAAGAGGAAGAAGTCAAGAGATTGGATGAAACTTCTGGCGTATTGTTCTCGAAGTCACATAAATAGGACTGAATCGGCAATGGAGTGGAGAACATTTAAGTATAAATTGCACAAAGTTATCAAAATCTTTATACAGGAAAACCCAAATTCCTATAGATCGAATAACACAGCAACGTAGAAGATACTTTGCACCGTTAATTTTGAACGTGACATAGGCTTACCAAGTTCTGCATTAAATTTTAAGCACTTGGATAAAAAGTCATTAATGCTGCGAATTGGAAATGTACCAAAGGTTATAAACAGGCGCAGTGGCCAAGTGGTAAGGCGTCGGTCTCGTAAACCGAAGATCACGAGTTCGAACCTCGTCTGTGCCTAAATTATGTGGACGCGTTTGCCGGATTTTCCTGACATAACGTGCAGATATGCCTTAGAAGAGGAAGAAGTCAAGAGATTGATGAAACTTCTGGCGTATTGTTCTCGAAGTCAAAAGCATAAAAGGACTGAATCGGCAATGGAGTGGAGAACATTTAAGTATAAATTGCACAAAGTTATCAAAATCTTTATACAGGAAAACCCAAATTCCTATAGATCGAATAACACAGCAACGTATAAGATACTTTGCACCGTTAATTTTGAACGTGACATAGGCTTACCAAGTTCTGCATTAAATTTTAAGCACTTGCATAAAAAGTCATTAATGCTGCGAATTGGAAATGTACCAAAGGTATAAAACAGGCGTGGCCAAGTGGTAAGGCGTCGGTCTCGTAAACCGAAGATCACGAGTTCGAACCTCGTCTGTGCCTAAATTATGTGGACGCGTTTGCCGGACTTTTCCTGACATAACGTGCAGATAAGCCTTAGAGAGGAAGAAGTCAAGAGATTGATGAAACTTCTGGCGTATTGTTCTCGAAGTCAAAAGCATAAACAGGACTGAATCGGCAATGGAGTGAGAACATTTAAGTATAAATTGCACAAAGTTATCAAAATCTTTATACAGGAAAACCCCAAATTCCTATAGATCGAATAACACAGCAACGAAGATACTTTGCACCGTTAATTTTGAACGTGACATAAGGCTTACCAAGTTCTGCATTAAATTTTAGCACTTGGATAAAAAGTCATTAATGCTGCGAATTGGAAATGTACCAAAGTTATAAAACAGGCGCAGTGGCCAAGTGGTAAGGCGTCGGTCTCGTAAACCGAAGATCACGAGTTCGAACCTCGTCTGTGCCTAAATTATGTGGACGCGTTTGCCGGACTTTTCCTGACATAACGTGCAGATATGCCTTAGAAGAGGAAGAAGTCAAGAGATTGGATGAAACTTCTGGCGTATTGTTCTCGAAGTCAAAAGCATAAAGGACTGAATCGGCAATGGAGTGGAGAACATTTAAGTATAAATTGCACAAAGTTATCAAAATCTTTATACAGGAAAACCCCAAATTCCTATAATCGAATAACACAGCAACGATAAGATACTTTGCACCGTTAATTTTGAACGTGACATAGGCTTACCAAGTTCTGCATTAAATTTTAAGCACTTGGATAAAAAGTCATTAATGCTGCGAATTGGAAATGTACCAAAGGAAAAACAGGCGCAGTGGCCAAGTGGTAAGGCGTCGGTCTCGTAAACCGAAGATCACGAGTTCGAACCTCGTCTGTGCCTAAATTATGTGGACGCGTTTGCCGGACTTTTCCTGACATAACGTGCAGATATGCCTTAGAAGAGGAAGAAGTCAAGAGATTGATGAAACTTCTGGCGTATTGTTCTCGAAGTCAAAAGCATAAAGGACTGAATCGGCAATGGAGTGGAGAACATTTAAGTATAAATTGCACAAAGTTATCAAAATCTTTATACAGGAAAACCCCAAATTCCTATAGATCGAATAACACAGCAACGTAAGATACTTTGCACCGTTAATTTTGAACGTGACATAGGCTTACCAAGTTCTGCATTAAATTTTAAGCACTTGGATAAAAAGTCATTAATGCTGCGAATTGGAAATGTACCAAAGGATAAAACAGGCGCAGTGGCCAAGTGGTAAGGCGTCGGTCTCGTAAACCGAAGATCACGAGTTCGAACCTCGTCTGTGCCTAAATTATGTGGACGCGTTTGCCGGACTTTTCCTGACATAACGTGCAGATATGCCTTAGAAGAGGAAGAAGTCAAGAGATTGATGAAACTTCTGGCGTATTGTTCTCGAAGTCAAAAGCATAAACAGGACTGAATCGGCAATGGAGTGGAGAACATTTAAGTATAAATTGCACAAAGTTATCAAAATCTTTATACAGGAAAACCCCAAATTCCTATAGATCGAATAACACAGCAACGAGAAGATACTTTGCACCGTTAATTTTGAACGTGACATAGGCTTACCAAGTTCTGCATTAAATTTTAAGCACTTGGATAAAAAGTCATTAATGCTGCGAATTGGAAATGTACCAAAGGTTAAAAACAGGCGCAGTGGCCAAGTGGTAAGGCGTCGGTCTCGTAAACCGAAGATCACGAGTTCGAACCTCGTCTGTGCCTAAATTATGTGGACGCGTTTGCCGGACTTTTCCTGACATAACGTGCAGATATGCCTTAGAAGAGGAAGAAGTCAAGAGATTGATGAAACTTCTGGCGTATTGTTCTCGAAGTCAAAAGCATAAACAGGACTGAATCGGCAATGGAGTGAGACATAGTATAAAATTGCACAAAGTTATCAAAATCTTTATACAGGAAAACCCCAAATTCCTATAGATCGAATAACACAGCAACGCGTAAGATACTTTGCACCGTTAATTTGAACGTGACATAGGCTTACCAAGTTCTGCATTAAATTTTAAGCACTTGGATAAAAAGTCATTAATGCTGCGAATTGGAAATGTACCAAAGGTTATAAACAGGCGCAGTGGCCAAGTGGTAAGGCGTCGGTCTCGTAAACCGAAGATCACGAGTTCGAACCTCGTCTGTGCCTAAATTATGTGGACGCGTTTGCCGGACTTTTCCTGACATAACGTGCAGATATGCCTTAGAAGAGGAAGAAGTCAAGAGATTGCATGAAACTTCTGGCGTATTGTTCTCGAAGTCAAAAGCATTAAATAGGACTGAATCGGCAATGGAGTGGAGAACATTTAAGTATAAATTGCACAAAGTTATCAAAATCTTTATACAGGAAAACCCAAATTCCTATAGATCGAATAACACAGCAAGAGAAGATACTTTGCACCGTTAATTTTGAACGTGACATACTTACCAAGTTCTGCATTAAATTTTAAGCACTTGGATAAAAAGTCATTAATGCTGCGAATTGGAAATGTACCAAAGTTAAATAAACAGGCGCAGTGGCCAAGTGGTAAGGCGTCGGTCTCGTAAACCGAAGATCACGAGTTCGAACCTCGTCTGTGCCTAAATTATGTGGACGCGTTTGCCGGACTTTTCCTGACATAACGTGCAGATATGCCTTAGAAGAGGAAGAAGTCAAGAGATTGGATGAAACTTCTGGCGTATTGTTCTCGAAGTCAAAAGCATAAACAGGACTGAATGCAATGGAGTGAGAATTTAGTATAAATTGCACAAAGTTATCAAAATCTTTATACAGGAAAACCCAAATTCCTATAGATCGAATAACACAGCAACGTAAGATACTTTGCACCGTTAATTTTGAACGTGACATAGGCTTACCAAGTTCTGCATTAAATTTTAAGCACTTGGATAAAAAGTCATTAATGCTGCGAATTGGAAATGTACCAAAGTTATAAACAGGCGCAGTGGCCAAGTGGTAAGGCGTCGGTCTCGTAAACCGAAGATCACGAGTTCGAACCTCGTCTGTGCCTAAATTATGTGGACGTTTGCCGGACTTTCCTGACATAACGTGCAGATATGCCTTAGAAGAGGAAGAAGTCAAGAGATTGCATGAAACTTCTGGCGTATTGTTCTCGAAGTCAAAAGCATTAAATAGGACTGAATCGGCAATGGAGTGGAGAACATTTAAGTATAAATTGCACAAAGTTATCAAAATCTTTATACAGGAAAACCCCAAATTCCTATAGATCGAATAACACAGCAACGAGAAGATACTTTGCACCGTTAATTTTGAACGTGACATAGGCTTACCAAGTTCTGCATTAAATTTTAAGCACTTGGATAAAAAGTCATTAATGCTGCGAATTGGAAATGTACCAAAGGTTATAAAACAGGCGCAGTGGCCAAGTGGTAAGGCGTCGGTCATCACAAGTTCGAACCTCGTCTGTGCCTAAATTATGTGGACGCGTTTGCCGGACTTTTCCTGACATAACGTGCAGATATGCCTTAGAAGAGGAAGAAGTCAAGAGATTGCATGAAACTTCTGGCGTATTGTTCTCGAAGTCAAAAGCATAAATAGGACTGAATCGGCAATGGAGTGGAGAACATTTAAGTATAAATTGCACAAAGTTATCAAAATCTTTATACAGGAAAACCCAAATTCCTATAGATCGAATAACACAGCAAGAGAAGATACTTTGCACCGTTAATTTTGAACGTGACATAGCTTACCAAGTTCTGCATTAAATTTTAAGCACTTGGATAAAAAGTCATTAATGCTGCGAATTGGAAATGTACCAAAGTTAATAAACAGGCGCAGTGGCCAAGTGGTAAGGCGTCGGTCTCGTAAACCGAAGATCACGAGTTCGAACCTCGTCTGTGCCTAAATTATGTGGACGCGTTTGCCGGATTTTCCTGACATAACGTGCAGACATGCCTTAGAAGAGGAAGAAGTCAAGAGATTGCATGAAACTTCTGGCGTATTGTTCTCGAAGTCAAAAGCATTAAATAGGACTGAATCGGCAATGGAGTGGAGAACATTTAATATAAATTGCACAAAGTTATCAAAATCTTTATACAGGAAAACCCCAAATTCCTATAGATCGAATAACACAGCAACGTAAGATACTTTGCACCGTTAATTTTGAACGTGACATAGGCTTACCAAGTTCTGCATTAAATTTTGAGCACTTGCATAAAAAGTCATTAATGCTGCGAATGGAAATGTACCAAAGGATATAAAACAGGCGTAGTGGCCAAGTGGTAAGGCGTGGTCTCGTAAACCGAAGATCACGAGTTCGAACCTCGTCTGTGCCTAAATTATGTGACGCTTTGCCGGACTTTTCCTGACATAACGTGCAGATAAGCCTTAGAAGAGGAAGAAGTCAAGAGATTGGATGAAACTTCTGGCATATTGTTCTCGAAGTCAAAAGCGATAAACAGGACTGAATCGGCAATGGAGTGAGAACATTTAAGTATAAATTGCACAAAGTTATCAAAATCTTATACAGGAAACCCCAAATTCCTATAGATCGAATAACACAGCAACGGAAGATACTTTGCACCGTTAATTTTGAACGTGACATAGCTTACCAAGTTCTGCATTAAATTTTAGCACTTGGATAAAAAGTCATTAATGCTGCGAATTGGAAATGTACCAAAGATAAAACAGGCGCAGTGGCCAAGTGGTAAGGCGTCGGTCTCGTAAACCGAAGATCACGAGTTCGAACCTCGTCTGTGCCTAAATTATGTGGACGCGTTTGCCGGACTTTTCCTGACATAACGTGCAGATATGCCTTAGAAGAGGAAGAAGTCAAGAGATTGGATGAAACTTCTGGCGTATTGTTCTCGAAGTCAAAAGCATTAAATAGGACTGAATCGGCAATGGAGTGGAGAACATTTAAGTATAAATTGCACAAAGTTATCAAAATCTTTATACAGGAAAACCCCATTCCATAGAGATCGAATAACACAGCAACGTATAAGATACTTTGCACCGTTAATTTTGAACGTGACATAGGCTTACCAAGTTCTGCATTAAATTTTGAGCACTTGCATAAAAAGTCATTAATGCTGCGAATGGAAATGTACCAAAGGATATAAAACAGGCGTAGTGGCCAAGTGGTAAGGCGTGGTCTCGTAAACCGAAGATCACGAGTTCGAACCTCGTCTGTGCCTAAATTATGTGACGCTTTGCCGGACTTTTCCTGACATAACGTGCAGATAAGCCTTAGAGAGGAAGAAGTCAAGAGATTGGATGAAACTTCTGGCGTATTGTTCTCGAAGTCAAAAGCGATAAACAAGGACTGAATCGGCAATGGAGTGAGAACATTTAAGTATAAATTGCACAAAGTTATCAAAATCTTATACAGGAAAACCCCAAATTCCTATAGATCGAATAACACAGCAACGGAAGATACTTTGCACCGTTAATTTTGAACGTGACATAGCTTACCAAGTTCTGCATTAAATTTTAAGCACTTGGATAAAAAGTCATTAATGCTGCGAATTGGAAATGTACCAAAGGTTATAAAACAGGCGCAGTGGCCAAGTGGTAAGGCGTCGGTCTCGTAAACCGAAGATCACGAGTTCGAACCTCGTCTGTGCCTAAATTATGTGGACGCGTTTGCCGGACTTTTCCTGACATAACGTGCAGATATGCCTTAGAAGAGGAAGAAGTCAAGAGATTGATGAAACTTCTGGCGTATTGTTCTCGAAGTCAAAAGCATTAAATGGACTGAATCGGCAATGGAGTGGAGAACATTTAAGTATAAATTGCACAAAGTTATCAAAATCTTTATACAGGAAAACCCCAAATTCCTATAGATCGAATAACACAGCAATGGAGAAGATACTTTGCACCGTTAATTTTGAACGTGACATAGCTTACCAAGTTCTGCATTAAATTTTAAGCACTTGGATAAAAAGTCATTAATGCTGCGAATTGGAAATGTACCAAAGTTAAATAACAGGCGCAGTGGCCAAGTGGTAAGGCGTCGGTCTCGTAAACCGAAGATCACGAGTTCGAACCTCGTCTGTGCCTAAATTATGTGGACGCGTTTGCCGGACTTTTCCTGACATAACGTGCAGATATGCCTTAGAAGAGGAAGAAGTCAAGAGATTGGATGAAACTTCTGGCATATTGTTCTCGAAGTCAAAAGCGATAAACAGGACTGAATGCAATGGAGTGAAGAACATTTATAAAATTGCACAAAGTTATCAAAATCTTTATACAGGAAACCCAAATTCCTATAGATAAATAACACAGCAACGCGTAAGATACTTTGCACCGTTAATTTGAACGTGACATAGGCTTACCAAGTTCTGCATTAAATTTTAAGCACTTGGATAAAAAGTCATTAATGCTGCGAATTGGAAATGTACCAAAGGTTATAAACAGGCGCAGTGGCCAAGTGGTAAGGCGTCGGTCTCGTAAACCGAAGATCACGAGTTCGAACCTCGTCTGTGCCTAAATTATGTGGACACGTTTGCCGGACTTTCCTGACATAACGTGCAGATATGCCTTAGAAGAGGAAGAAGTCAAGAGATTGCATGAAACTTCTGGCGTATTGTTCTCGAAGTCAAAAGCATTAAATAGGACTGAATCGGCAATGGAGTGGAGAACATTTAAGTATAAATTGCACAAAGTTATCAAAATCTTTATACAGGAAAACCCCAAATTCCTATAGATCGAATAACACAGCAACGCAGAAGATACTTTGCACCGTTAATTTTGAACGTGACATAGACTTACCAAGTTCTGCATTAAATTTTAAGCACTTGGATAAAAAGTCATTAATGCTGCGAATTGGAAATGTACCAAAGTTATAAACAGGCGCAGTGGCCAAGTGGTAAGGCGTCGGTCTCGTAAACCGAAGATCACGAGTTCGAACCTCGTCTGTGCCTAAATTATGTGGACGCGTTTGCCGGATTTTCCTGACATAACGTGCAGATATGCCTTAGAAGAGGAAAAGTCAAGAGATTGCATGAAACTTCTGGCGTATTGTTCTCGAAGTCAAAAGCATTAAATAGGACTGAATCGGCAATGGAGTGGAGAACATTTAAGTATAAATTGCACAAAGTTATCAAAATCTTTATACAGGAAAACCCAAATTCCTATAGATCGAATAACACAGCAATGGAGAAGATACTTTGCACCGTTAATTTTGAACGTGACATAGCTTACCAAGTTCTGCATTAAATTTTAAGCACTTGGATAAAAAGTCATTAATGCTGCGAATTGGAAATGTACCAAAGGTTATAACACAGGCGGTGGCCAAGTGGTAAGGCGTCGGTCTCGTAAACCGAAGATCACGAGTTCGAACCTCGTCTGTGCCTAAATTATGTGGACGCGTTTGCCGGACTTTTCCTGACATAACGTGCAGATAAGCCTTAGAGAGGAAGAAGTCAAGAGATTGGATGAAACTTCTGGCATATTGTTCTCGAAGTCAAAAGCGATAAACAAGACTGAATCGGCAATGGAGTAAGAACATTTAGTATAAATTGCACAAAGTTATCAAAATCCTTATACAGGAAACCCCAAATTCCTATAGATCGAATAACACAGCAACGGAGGAGATACTTTGCACCTTTGATTTTGAACGTGACATAAGCTTACCAAGTTCTGCATTAAATTTTTAGCACTTGGATAAAAAGTCATTAATGCTGCGAATTGGAAATGTACCAAAGTTATATAACAGGCGCAGTGGCCAAGTGGTAAGGCGTCGGTCTCGTAAACCGAAGATCACGAGTTCGAACCTCGTCTGTGCCTAAATTATGTGGACGCGTTTGCCGGACTTTTCCTGACATAACGTGCAGATATGCCTTAGAAGAGGAAGAAGTCAAGAGATTGGATGAAACTTCTGGCGTATAGAAAGTGTTGTGGAGCGTGGGACTCAGTCCCTTAGGTTCGCAAACGAAAAATTTTAGATGCCCCTTTCGGTTGAATTGTATCAATATAGAAAGTGTTGCGGAGAGGTTGCCAAGGCGAAGGCATTAAGCACGGCAAGGAAAGGGCACGGCAAAGGCAGGCAAGGAAACAGGAAGAGGAATCAGTAAGGCAGGGGTAGGCAAGGCATGGGAAGCACAGGCAAGGCAAAGGCATTGAACACGGCAAGAAAAAGGCACGGCATAGGCAGGCAAGGAAACAGGAAGAGGAATCAGCAAGGCAGGGGTAGGCAAGGCATGGGAAGCACAGGCAAGGCAAAGGCATTGAACACGGCAAGGAAAAGGCACGGCATAGGCAGGCAAGGAAACAGGAAGAGGAATCAGCAAGGCAGGGGTAGGCAAGGCAAGGCATGGTAGGCACAGGCAAGGGCATAGTAGGCAGGCACCAGGAAAGGCATAGGAAGGGTAGGCAAAGGCACGGTAAGTGCTGGCAAGGCAAGGGAACGGCAAGGCAGGGACAGGCACCTTAAAATCTCCCCCCTACAACTCAAAGATTACGTATACTCAATATATCTAAGATATGTATAATATTAGGGAGTATAGAAAATATTGAGGTACAAATATTTCAATTCAATAGCTACAAAAAAAGGTCTCAAATTTATATCAGGTCAATATCATGTTAGCCGAATTATGTGCCAATACAAGTATTTAAACAATCTATCATTTTTTGATAAGTCTGAGATTAAAAGTAACCTGGTTCCAATGACAACAACATAAAAAAGTCAAGATATAGAAATAATCAGAGAAGTCCACGAGAAAGGCAAAATGTTTTTAGTAAAGAACGCATTTTTTGGTTTCTTGTGCCTATTGGAAACTTTTTAGCAAAAAGTGATAATCTATTACAAACAAAGCATTTTTGGGCTCTATAAATGAAAGTGATGAATGTATGCAACTCCCCCCTCTATGACTCAAAGATTACCTATTGTACTCAATATAGTAAATATCATATACTTATGAATACCTGGTTGTTGTAGGTGCAAGATAATTTTGTTTTTCCAAGCCCTGTCCAGGATTTGAACCTGGATCTCTCATTTGCATGAGTGTCATAGCCATTAGACCAGCAGGGCATATATATATATATATATATATATATATATATATATATACGAAACTTTACAGGTGAATATTATATACACTTAAGAATTTACAGCACACAGCCTAGTTAATTAAACTTTTGAGAAATACTGGTTAAGCCACAAGTAACTGTGTTACCTGGCGTAAAACGCTTGGTGAAACAATTAATACAAATTGTAAACTGTACCACACATTCAGGTGGAGCGCCTTCGTACAGGTATGCAGTATATCGTAAATCGAGTGAAACACGCACAACATTTAAGGTGTTCTGGGTATAATTATATTTTTCAGAAAATATCTTTCCTTCAACTTAAGCTAGAATAAAAAAAAATTTACATATTGTGCCATGTCATAGCGAAAAAAGTCAGCAAACCTTTTCACAAAATGTTCCCGGTGAAACAAACCCTTTCAAAAAAACTTTAGCGCAACTTCTGTTAAATAGAAACACAGGTAACAGTTTGTCGTTATCACTGGGCTGAGTGATTAACTGTGTCACACATACGTTACAGCATAATATTTCCATTTCCAAATTTCCAAAAAACTATCCTAACTTTGGTTCAAATATACAGACAGAAAACAGCCTATTGTTACCCTATGCAACTAAAACTATCACTCAGCAATTTTATTTTGTGAAAAACGTTTTGTAACATTTAAAAATAAAAACACACTTTATAACCTGTTTTACATCAAAAATTAATCGTGACATCACATAGGCGTAATACATTTTCCATAAAAACTTTATTGCAACCTCAGCTTAAATAAACAGCCCGTTGTTACCCAGTTATATATGTTTATTTTCATGACAGTAGGATAAAAAGCTCTAATTCCAAACTGAACAAAAACTTTAAAAGAATAAAATTAATTAGGCTAGCTTGCTACCTAGCTAGAGCTGGACTGAAGCTTGATATCCCACATTGGTGAAAGTTCATGTCAAGTTACAGAAACAGAAATTACCGTGACATTATTTGTATATATACATATCAGGAAATTAAATAAGAAATAATGAATATATTTAAAGATTTTCTATACATGTTGACAATTACATGAGAATTTAAAACGCCTCAGTAATAACAAATTTAGACGTTGATAAAGTTTCCTGATATATATAGAATTAAAATAATTTCCTTTTTTGTAACTTGACCCACACTAGTGTATGCAAAAAAAGTTTATTTCCTGATGTGCGTACAATATAGCTACAATCGTCCATAAAAATATGGCTCTCCATTCCCCTCAATGTTAAAAAGTGCCCTTTGTGGCTGAGCAGAGTTAACGATTACACGTGAAAAATATGTAGCTAGCTATGTTCTTTTCCTGACTTTGCTAAACCTTTTGGTTCTTGGTTTCTGGTATAAAATTGCCAGAGAAAACAAATTGTAGCTAGAAACGATTGTAGCTAGAACAAATTGCGATATACTAGCTCTACATGACCTTTCGTTTTCATCATAGTTTTTCATGACAAAACCAAATAAATACTAGGAACAAGGTGAAAAAAACATAAAAGTTGCATTTATAATTTTATTTATAATAAAGTTCAAGCTCTTCTGCTAAAAAGAATATAAGTTTCTTAAAGCCTAAAAAACACGGTAAGTTTAAACGGACCATTTAGTTGTGAAAAAGAACTTATAAGTTCAGTTACAAGTAATACACCTGTCTACAAGTTAAGTTAAAATGTATGAGTTTTTTTAAAAATTTTTGTTTTCACAATAAATCCCAAATAAAGAACATGTATATCTTTCATGGCATTTATTGCTATAGCAGTAGAAGGGATAACGGTAGAAGAAAAAAAGCAGACTAGCAGTGGTTGTAATTAGAAACCGAAGAAATATGCTCAAACCTTTAGTTTAAACAATACCTCATTTATTCTGTTAATTTCAATAGAAAAAACAGTCCGTTTAAACTTACCGTGTATTTTAGCCTTAAGACAGACTAGCAAATGCTCTAATTTTTCATAAAGAGGAAGAAGTCAAGAGATTGCATGAAACTTCTGCCGTATTGTTCTCGAAATCAAAAGCGAAAAACAAGAGTGAATCGGCAATGGAGTGAAGAACATTTACGTATAAGTTGCACAAAGTTATCAAAATCTTTATACAGGAAAACCCCAAATTCCTATAGATCGAAAAACACAGCAACGGAGAAGATACTTTGCACCGTTAATTTTGAACGTGACATAGGCTTACCGAGTTCTCTATTAAATTTTGAGCACTTGCATAAAAAGTCATTAATGCTGCGAATTGAAAATGTACCAAAGGATATAAAACATGCGCAGTGACCAAGTGGTAAGGCGTCGGTCTCGTAAACCGAAGATCACGAGTTCGAACCTGATCTGTGCCTAAATTATGTGGACGCGTTTGTCGGACTTTCCTGACATAACGTGCATATAAACCTAAGAAGAGGAAGAAATGGAGAGATTGCATGAAACTTCTGGCGTATTGTTTTCGAAGTCAAAATCGATAAACAAGACTGAATCGTCAATGGAGTGAAGAACATTTACGTATAAATTGCACAAAGTTATCAAAGTCTTTATACAGGAAAACCCCAAATTCCTATAGATCGAATAACACAGCAACGTCTAAGATATTTTGCACCGTTAATTTTGAACTTGACATAGACTTACCAAGTTCTGCATTAAATATTTAGCACTTGGATAAAAAGTCATTAATGCTGCGAATTGGAAATGTACCAAAGGATATAAGACAGACACAGTGGCCAAGTGATAAGGCGTCGGTCTCGTAAGCCGAAGATCACAAGTTCGAACCTCGTCTGTGCCTAAATTATGTGGACGTGTATGCCGGACGTTTCCTCACATAACGTGCCTATAAGCATTAGAGGAGGAAGAAGTCAAGAGATTGCATGAAACGTTTGTCGTATTGTTCTCGCAGTCAAAAGCAATAAACAGGACTGAATCGGCAATAGAGAGGAGAACATTTAAGTATAAATTGCGCAAAGTTATCAAAATTTTTATACAGGAAAACCCCAAATTCCTATAGATCGAATAACACAGCAACGTATAAGCTACTTTGCACCGTTAATTTTGAGCGTGACATAGGCTTACCGAGTTCTCTATTAAATTTTGAGTACTTGCATAAAAAGTCATTAATGCTGCGAATGGGAAATGTACCAAAGGACATAAAACAGGCGTAGTGGCCAAGTGGTAAGGCGTCTGTCTTGTAAACCGAAGATCACGAGTTCGAACCTCTTCTGTGCTTAAATTATGTGGACGCGTTTGCCGCACTTTTCATGACATAACGTGCAGATATGCCTTAGAAGAGGAAGAAGTCAAGAGATTGGATGAAACTTCTGGCGTATTGTTTTCGAAGTCAAAAGCAATAAGCAGGACTGAATCGTCAATGGAGCGAAGAAAATTTAAGTACAAATTGCACAAAGTCATCAAAATCTTTATACAGGAAAACCCCAAATTCCTATAGTTCGAATAACACAGCAACGGGGAAAATATTTTGTACCGTTAAATTTGAACATCAAATAGGCTTACCGAGTTCTCTATTAAATTTTGAGCACATGCATAAAAAGTCATTTATGCTGCGAATGGGAAATGTACTAAATGATATGAAACAGCCGCAGCGGCCAAGTCGTAAGGCGCGGTCTCGTAATCCGGAGATCACGAGTTCGAACCTCGTCTGTGCCTAAATTATGTGAACGCGTTTAGCGGAATTTTCATGACATAACGTGCAGATATGCCTTAGAAGAGGAAGAAGTCAAGAGATTGCATGAAACTTCTGGCGTAATGTTCTCGAAGTCAAAAGCAATAAGCAGGACTGAATCGTCAATGGAGTGAAGAAAAATTTACGTAGAAATTGCACAAAGTTATCAAAATCTTTATACAGGAAAACCCCAAATTCCTGTAGATCGAATAACACAGCAACGCGTAAGATACTTTGCACCGTTAATTTTGAACGTGACACAGGCTTACCAAGTTTTCTATTAAATTTTGAGCACTTGCATAAAAGTCATTCATGTTACGAATGGCAAATGTACCAAAGGATATAAAACAGGCGCAGTGTCAAGTTGTAAGGCGTCGTTCTCGTAAACCGAAGATAACGAGTACGAACCTCGTCTGTGCCTAAAATATGTGGAAGCGTTTGGCGGACTTTTCCTGACATAACGTGCAGATATGTCTTAGAAGAGGTAGAAGTCAAGAGATTGCATGAATTTTTGTCGTATTAATCTCGCAGTCAAAAGCAATAAACAGGACTGAATCGGCAATGGAGAGGAGAACATTTAAGTATAAATTGCACAAAGTTATCAAAATCTTTATACAGGAAAACACCAAATTCCTATAGATCGAATAACACAGCAACGCGTAAGATACTTTGCACCGTTAATTTTGAACATCATATAGGCTTACCGAGTTCTCTATTAAATTTTGAGCACTTGCATAAAAGTCATTCATGCTACGAATGGGAAATGTACCAAAGAATTTGAAACAGGCGCAGCGGCCAAGTGGTAAGGCGTCGGTCTTGTAAACCGGAGATCACGAGTTCGAACCTCGTCTGTGCTTAAAATATGTGGGAGCGTTTGCCGGACTTTTCCTGACATAACGTGCAGATATATCTTAGAAGAGGAATCAAGAGATTGCCTGAAACTTTTGTCTATTAATCTCGCAGTCAAAACAATAAACAAGACTGAATCGGCAATTGAAGTGAAGTTACGTATAATTTTGTACAAA